>JAUTBT010042044.1:0-17088 GCA_032361225.1 Lepetodrilus schrolli | reverse complement strand
GTTTCCTCCTGCCCTAAACTGACAAGTCGTGATATAAGTGAAAGAATCTTGAAAGCGACTTAAAACCCCAAACAAACCAAAAAAATTCTCGGAGTACGTAGGTTACGTACATATGTATGGTGAACGTATTCAGTTTTCTTCTGTCACATTGTAATGTGTAATGAAGAATCTTGTTATGCAAAGAACGATGTACATATGAATGACGTACCGTCAATATACAAGTTTGGCACCAAATAAAACCAGTGTCTGTGGTCTGTTTTCAGGTTTTAGTGAAATACATGTATGTTATGTGTGTACTGGGATACTAAAACATATCACCCACATGGACGCGCGCACGCACACACACATTTGTTCTCTCTCTCTCCCCCTCTCTCCTCTCTCGCTCTCTCTCTCCACACACACATACAAACATTTGTTCTCTCTCCCCCCCTCTCTCTCTCTCTCTCTCTCTCCCTCCACACACACACATGCACGTACTCACGTACACCGTTTACAGTGTAGGAACAATTTCACCACTATAAAAACAAACAGATAGTGACAATAAATCAGTTTAAAATATAGGTATTTATTAATAATATATGTAATTACTGCTGCACTTGAGCAGGCTAGTGCCGGGCGGCGCTGGGACGGTACTTCATCTCTACAGTTCTCAGGGAGTAACGGTCTCGCTTCCACGTCCACCATTCCACGCCGTTGTGAATCTAAGAAATAATGCCTCGTTAGTCAGGGTATCCTTTCGCTAAGCTCTCTTATCCACTAAGAGACCATAACGCTCTCTTTGCCGATGTATAATATACTGCAAATAGAGCGATATGGCCTCTTAGCGGATAAGAGCTATGTTAAAGGATACCCAGGAGGCCAAGTCTCGGAAGAACGCTAAAAATCACTGACTTTCGTTACACATTCTGAGTTTAACTATTATATGTTGAAATCCCATATCATATTGTGCTGATTAAACATATTGATGTTAGCACTGACATTTGACATTGAAGGTCATATCAATGAAATTTCTGCGACATTTGAGAATTTGCCAAATATGTCCAAAGAACTAATAATTATGGGATAAATCCAATCAATACAGCGTTATCAAGAACACGACATTTCTCTCGAATCAGAAAAGCAAGAGATTGTAGAATTAGCTGTACTGCTCGCATACATGTAAAGTCAATTCACAAAAACACGGTACACTGAGTTCATGGACATAATAATATTTTATGTAATATTTATCGAGAGTAGTACTATTAGTAAAGATATATTATGACATAACATTTTATTATATTTATTCAAGAGTCCTGTGGTTATATTGTATTACGGATGCTTTCCTTAAACCCTCGATCTATAACCAAGAGTTGCCTAGAGACAATAATTGATATTTTGAATTTCTAGATCACATAAAATGTTGACATGTCCGACGCCAGTGAACTTCAGCTTGTAAAAACGACATAATTAATCTGGAGACTTCAAAAGCTACCACTCTTATGTACATCATTAACTGACGTTGTCCCACGTTCCTTCTTGCCATTGCATTTTGTGGATTAATAACTGTCAGATTACGTGCCTTATTGAACTTCTCTTCGAGATGATTTATCGATGTAGGAAGAGAGAAGTAAGAAAAAAATAGAAAATCAACCGAATTGATCACAACACGATGCCTGTGATGTGGATATGTCACTACATTCTAGTTAATAAGGTTGCTGACACTGTGTTATTAGCATGGCGTGTTTCCGTGTGTTGTGGATACCTATGATTATACTCACTTGAGCAGAATACAGCCCCTGGTTGTAATATTTGCCTGTAGGATTGGCAGACCAACACTGGTTGAACCAGAAACCACTTCCGTACATCAGAGCGCAGTTCTTGCTGTGGTTATCGTTGTCACGGTCCCAGGTGGAGAAAGCCATATGATTCTGAGCGAACCGCGCCCTTGAAATACAAAATCGTAGTTACCAATGTACTCTAGTGTTCATGCACAGATGGAGACGATCCATGAAGTAGGTTAGTGTTCATGCAGAGATTAGAGTCGACCAATGAAGTAGATTAGTGTTCATGCGCAGATGGAGTCGACCAATGAAATTTAGTCTTCATGGACAGATGGAGACGATCCATGGAGTATTCCAGAGTAGGCCTACTATACGGTTGCGTAAGTTCTTAGAACATGGTCAGTTTGCTTAATTTATTTACACACGATGCTCAACTATTTTTACGTGATCAATACTATTTAATTCATGCGGCATGCCATTCGCAAACATGGAATTTAGTTATATTTAAGATATGTACAACGTTGTCATACTTGTCAGAATGGTGTGTATATATGGATAGTGCTTTCTTTTTTATCATTGGTCATGAAACCACAAATAGTTATTTAATGGGCTGTAGGAAATGAATAACTCTTAAAGTAACCTTAACTGTAACCATTGCTAAGATTGATGTTTAGGTTACATTAGAGTTACTCCTTTCGCACAAGAGAGCCCTGATCGTCTAGCCCATCAAACCTTTGCAATATCTCGAATTCAGCTAATTAGGTTAGGAGTTTTTCTTCTTATCGGTACTTTGGGGAAACCACAAATGGGAAATCAACGAGATAAATCAGCACAATAGGCCTACATAATGGATCATGGGATGCATAAGCACGTCTCTGATCAAGAACCGAGAAAAATTGGTGTTTTTCTCGATCAAGCTATTCTACCACGAATATAAGACCCGTTAACATTATCACTTGCGTGTAACTTTCCTTCTGAAAGAAGTAGTAACAAAGACGAGTCGTTAGTTAATAATAAATTTCTGGCTTACGAGGCAAAGTTAAATGGATCCCCTGCGTCGCCCATGTACTTTCCTAGGTCGATGGTGAACTTGTTCGTCTCGTTGGCCATCTTGAATGTGTCGTACGCGGCGTAGGCGTGGTTGCCGTCCCAGTCCCACAAATCCACTCGCATCTCGGACGGCTGTCGGTCCACGAACACCTGAAGCAGCTCATTTCCCCACCAGAAGTCACGTGACAGGATGCCGAAGCCGAACTTGTACTCGTTCCACGTCCGGTTGAAGTCCACTATGTCGCTCTCACGACTTAAGGGGAAAAGGTACATGATGGGATCGAATCAAAATCACTTTAGGTTTGCGTTGAAATACGTATTAAAAAGGATGCAATGATCATAAATTAAATGGTTATTTACATAATAGATGTCCATAAGTCTATGTCACATTGCGAAGATTGGATGTCTAGCTGCTTGAGCGAATTGTGTTGCAGCACTAATGACGCATGATGACCAGACAGCTGAATGTATTTGTAATGCCAGTAATTTAATTGTAATGCCAGTAATTCAATGGTATGCCAATTGTTCCATGAACAGATCGTTTCACTGTGTGTTTCTTTCAGACTAGTATAGGGTATGGATAGTACAAGGTCTGACTACAGTACAGATTCTGATGTATTCATTGTAGGTTATCAAAAGCAGACCATGTCACATTGATTACCAGTTCTGCTTGCAAATTCGTTAGAACAGTGACGGTATATGGACACAATATATAATTTCAGAGGCTAGTAGCCTTGACGCAGTAATGTAGTTCGAGCCTCGTTAAACCATTAAGTTTGCATGAAGGTTTGAGTTCCGAGAGTCCGGCTTATTCTCAGCAGTGGAGAACTTTCATAGAAGGGTAGTTACAGAATACAATCTTCCTAAATTTACCGCTTCCTTTACAATCGTTGGTATATAGCTGTGGTTCCTCTGCTATGTGTTGCGGTTTATCATTCCAAAATAATACAAATCGTTAAGATATCGCGGAAATGTTATTGGGAAAACGGCGTGAGATCGCTGACTCCCAGCAGAAGAATAAATATAAATGTGTTGCTGTACATACACAAGGAAGATCTGCCAGCCCCCGCCGTCTGTGGTCATGTCACATTTGGCCAGTACCTCCGCACCTCCGGGTGCCTTCACGGAGTAGATGCCATTGGCCGTGATGTTCTGGTACTTGAGCAGATCGTAGCATGATTCCTCGGGGGCTGCAGGGAAACAAACAGAGCAACTTGAGGTCCGAGTCCTGGAGAATGTACTGCATGAGGTATAGAAGGCAATGACGTATATAATTCATTGACTTTGGTAAGTTCTATCAACACATTCTATCGTAAGGTGTTCAAAGCATGAACCAGCTTAGTTGGTCGGTCTGGACGCGGTATGGCAAACGAAGAAGCTACTGTAGTGTATGGTAATGACGTCGTCACTTCCTTGTTATAGGAGAGCGGGGCAGCGGGCGCCTCTTAACAATGATTGTGCGATTACATTAACTACACACACATTAGAAAGTGTGGTTATTGTTTACCTAATGTATCAGTGTTATGTCTCTCTTTAAGTAATATGTTTTCCAGTTTATATGATATAGGAAATGTGGAATTTTAAAAAATGGTTTAGAAAAGGTGGGTCACTTTGCCCCTACTACTGGGGTATAGTACACCGGCTGGCCACTTTATCCCATGTTTGTGATAATTTACATTTATCACTAACTTACAGTAAACTAGAACTAAGAAGAAAATGTGAAACATTCAAAATACTGAACTGTGATCCTTAGAGCTGTTTTGAAAGACACAAACTAATTTAGCTACACAAACAAAACCCAAAATGCAATCAAATTAGTAATTATCTGATTGGAATGCTTGAGTATTGTAACAGTTCACATAGTTGAATGAGCACATGTCTTACACAATCATCATTGTATGTAAATTCAAAATGTATAACAATACTGATACAATCCTCAGTGCTGTTTGCCCTACTAGGGGTGGCGCTCTTTTCCTCAAGTGAAGACACATGAAATGTGCCGAAATTCGAGAATGGAAAAGTATGTACTGGAACCCACATAGTCTTTGTAAGATAACTTCCTTGTGCATTCATGCCTAAATGACTATTGTAACGCACAAAACATACATGGATAATCACTATTTCAGATTTTCAAAGCTCTCACGTCTAGTTAATGCTATCAAGGCGATAACGTTGCGTCAGATAATGGTCAACGTCATTGCTGATTGGTTGGATATTACCAGCAGTGTCACCTCATGATCATTTGTGAATAAATTAAGTGGGATGCTTTGGTATTACTCCGCTCTCCCAAGACAGCTCATCACTAACACCGCCGTCACCGACTGCATTACATTCTGAACTCAATTGACGTCCGCTTACTGAATACGAGTAGCCTATTGGCTTTATAATTAGATATATCTACATTATAATTCAAAAGGAGACTGAAGGAAACTTTACAATTTTCGAAAATTTGCTTTAAGGCCTAGAATTTATGTTGAATAAATTCGATAAGCTCAGGTTATATAATGGACACGTATCTAATTCAATTGACACATAACAGTTTGGAGTATTGCACTTTTGCAGCGCAGATACGTTTACGTCACTAAAACCAGTTACGTCCCTGAAGCAATTTACGACAACAAAGACCTAGTTACGTACTCTCTTCGCAGAAGGACCCTGTGATCTCGGGGAAGGAGCAGTTGCAGCTGTAGGAGCCGTGCTCGTTGACGCACGTGCCGTACACGCAGGGTTCTGCTTCCAGACACTCGTCGAAGTCTGCAGGACAAAACATACTCATCACGTTACACGACAGTTTCCGTGTCCTTATCTGCGTCCAATGATCTTATGATGAAAGGGATACCGACCTATTTTGTCCTTTCTTTCTATTAAAACAAACAAATCTTATTTACATTTGTGAAAAATGTATATTTATTAAAATAATCAACAAATACGTTACGTTTTAAACCAAAGAAGATTTTAATCTGTTGAGCATTCCAAACTGTTTACTCCATCCTGTAGCTGTCCGTAATATACCACAGTAGAGGGCATCTACTCGTACATACTAGTAGTCATTCCATGTGTTAATCAGTTAATTATTTCGTGTATCAGCTTACCCTTTTCACAATCGTCTCCGTCGAATCCCGGTAAGCATGCGCAGTAGTAGTCGTTGATGTCGTCCAGACAAATACCGTGATTCTTGCATGGCTGTGTGAGACACTCGTTGATATCTGAGAGGGAATTCCATCAGTTAGTTGTCGTGTCAGTACAGATTAACTTTAGTCCAAACGGCAGAGATTGATGATTTCAGAATAGAGGAAAGTGTCTCTATGTACAACTATATCTTCATTCAAAATAATGTTACACAAAACAGGCTCCAACCATATTCTACACTAATCTTAACATAGTACTCCATACTCTGAACGAGCCTCATTGCAACAGTTACATGGCATCTCAACCATAGGATTCCCGGGGTAGGTTTGACGGTGATGTATACTCAACTAAATTAATTACGCGCCAGTAGCATTTTAGTACACAGTTAGCTTTGAATTATTCTAGTAATGTAGAATTTCCAAAGGTCTACAGGCTCGCATCCTCTTCCGCACAGGGTGATCTACAGGCTCCCATCCTCTGCCCCACAGGGTGATCTACAAGCTCCCATGCTCTGCCCCACAGGGTGATCTACATGCGCCCATCCTCTGCCCCAGAGGGTGATCTACAAGCTCTCATGCTCTGCCCCACAAGGTGATCTACAGGCTCCCATCCTCTGCCCCAGAGGGTGATCTACAAGAACTGAATAGTACGAGCTATCGTTAGAGGATGATAGGCTCCAGGTACTTTAAAAAAATCTTGCAGACGCATTGGAAGGTTCCAAAATTTGGCTAACAGCTTCCCACAAAATAATATAATCGGCGGGCCTTAATTAATTTTGTTGAGCATATAACAATAGACCTGCCCAGTGTACAGATGGACCCGTGCATTGTATGGACGGAGATACTGTTAAAAGGTATAGTATACTCACTGATCTCACAGCTGGAGCCAGAGAAACCGGCTTCACACTCGCAGGAATACCTGGCGATCAGGTCGTGGCAGGTACCGCCAGCTCCGCACGGATTGTTCGCACATTCATCAATATCTATAATAATAATTAATAAATATTAATAATAATAATAATAATATTAATAATAATAATAATAATAATAAAACAAATAAAATTATCTAGCGCTTGAAACATCATAATCAATAATTCAATAGAGAAATTATTAATACAATTTAATTTTAATTGTTTTAACATATTGTTTATTGTATGCACTTACTAATGCTGCAATTCCTGCCAGTGAAGCCGTTCTCACATGCGCAGTGGAAGTCACCCACCATGTCCGTGCACACTCCATGGTCGCAGGGCTTGCTTGCACATTCGTCAATCTCTGAATTAATTTAGACCAGTAAGTCATAAATGTCCATTGAACATTTACTGATGTTGAATATTTTACTGGTATCACGTGAAAGGCCACAGTGCATTATGTATTAATAGTATTGAAATTGTATTCATGCACGAATGCCATCGTAATGAATGCTTCCAACCGACATGTGCGAGCACACAAATATACACATGTACACACACGTACGAGCGCACACACACATACACAGAATTTTCCAAAGTAGCTCCTGCATTGACCATAATTGGCGGATTGAAGTCAGATAAATATCTAGATAAGTTTCTGGACTCAAACTTCATAACTGTGGATTACGGTGGACTACCATACAAATTAATAATAGCCGTTAGTTACGTTCAATATTGGTAATAGAGGGTCGCAGCCAACCTGTTTCCCCATGGGGCAAATGTTCTGGGGAAATCTTTGACAATTGCATACTCAGAGTTTCAATATACTGCACTATGGGGGCAATGATAAGTAGTAGGCCTACATTTATAAGATGATGCCCCCATTATAAAATACAATGGGAATTTTTCCGCTGCTATATTTGAATAAACAGTCATTTTGTAAGTTTTATTTTCGATCTTTAGTATGACTTCTAATTTCAAAATTTCAAAATTTGTCTGTTATAAATACATCCGCCCCTTGAACAATATAGCGGTTTCAGTGAAAGTTTATTAAAAGAAACAAATTGTATTAGATTCAATTAAATTCGACCAATACTCATTAGCATTACATGGGTACTTTTCAGTTTATTAAAGTTTTAATAGAAATACAATACATAATTTCCCTATCGAATGTTGAGTAGCATGTTAGTAACACAACGATCATGATATATGTAATCATTTGTATCTGTATTCAGCAACATATTCTGTAAATTGTGTAAGATCTACCTGGTTTTAAAGAACCCTGAAGACATCTACTAGTATCTGTCAAGAGGAAATAACCATGAGCACTGTTGAGCAGATTCTCCCTGGAAAGAGCGCTTTATAACTCTATATTGTATTTATTATTATATACGTGTCGGCATATACTAACCTGTTTCACACATATGTCCGGTGTATCCCACTTTGCAAACGCACAGATACCTGTCATTGAGATTCTGACAAATGGCGCCGTTCTTGCATTCCTGCGCAGCACAGTAGTCTAGAAACAGGGAAAGACAACCGCTACAATTGCGTCACAACTCGTCTAATTAAATCGATATTTAATGTTTTTTTTATTTCCATACAAAAACCCATTTCCCCAAAGGAAGAGCAGAACTCTTAGCTATAATTGTAGCGAGTAAGCCGAGTTAGATCACGTGGCCTAGGCAAGATGACAGACACCTAAGACAAAGTTAAAACCGCATCAACAGAGATAGAAGTGACCTTGCAGAATTTGCAAATGACGTTCTTGATTTACATTGACAAGTTAACCTTTATTCGTTCTGAAATACTGTTTAAATGAATACAAAAGAATCCAAGACAAGAGAACTATCAATAAATGTCAGACATGGCATTTCGTCTGCTGCATGTGAATATTCCAGAACATTGAACTATTCCAACTTTAGATAACGCATAACATAATTCATAAGTCCCGTATGTTGGTTGGACCAGATAGTGCTTGGTCCGATAAGAGCCCGTATGTAGAGGTCATGCGCGCAAATTTGATCGCTCAAGAACGACTTGACCTCAACGCAGTTTAAGCTGCCAACAGAAATATACAAGCAGACTTTAATTATAAATGTAAAGATAAGTGAATAGGTTAATATGGAATTTATTATGTATCATACACGTTCATGCGTGGTCTCTATTATAGGTTTCATACACTTTATGGTCACAGTCATATATACTCTTCTAACAATGATGACATGTGTCCAAATTAGATTTATTGTTGGCGAATTCATACTTATTATTCAATAAAAACACTGTTCCTTAGTAGAACTTTGCCACACAGCAATATACTAGTAAACAGGATTGTGGAGATCCTGAAGTGGAATAGAGAGGCCATACCATGTATACAACTCACACCACAGGATGAGGCGTGTCATTTGGACATAGATTCTATAAATAGAACTCATTTACCACACCCACCTTGAGCCACGTACTATTATATACAATAACCAAAATATCTGTGGAAGTTTATAATATTCAACTTTAAATATGTATAAAGACAATAAGATATTTTATAACATTGCTCAAGGAACAATTTACGAAACTCTGATATCCAAGTTGTAAAACCAATACCTTCTTGTAAGTGGTCTGGAAAGCTAGAACACCAGACAAATATTCTAAGCTTATGTGATATTGCATTGTCCATTGTTCCGTTGCTCAGAACTGTTGTAGCTATAATTGATTGTAAGTCAAATTTTATGGAACCGCTACAAGTGTATGTATATTTGTACTAACCCAGGGTCCCGTTGCTCAGAACAGTTGTAGTTACAATTAATTGTAAGTCAAATGTTATGGTCCCGCTCCAGCTATGTCTATTTGTATGAAACACTTTTATCGCTACAATAGGTTTAGCTAAACAGATTTTCTTTAAATGGTAGCGATAAAAGTGTTTCATGTAATGGACTAACATGTGTAGCTGGTCCCATAAAATTTGACTCACAATCAATTGTAGCTACAAGTCTTCTGAGAAAATGGGGCCCTGGCTATGACGGCTTGATGCCAGAGTGTACTGGTGCTACTGTACCTCCTCCTACTACGACCTTCCCGGCGATACTTCCATTGATGTTCTCTAGCTCTTTCTGCAGATGCTCGTTCTCGATCTTCAGGGCAGCCGTCTCTCCCAGCAACACCTGCACTAGGTTGTCCAGCTTGGTGTTCTGAGCTTTGATTCCTTTCACCTCGTCTATGATGTTCGTACCCGAATGCGTCGAGTTGTCTCCGAAGTACGCCAACAGTGTCAGGATCTGCTTGTCGTGGCGTTCTAGGTGGCTGACGATGGCCGAGGCGGTCTTATTGTCTAAAATACCGGGGTTTTCTAGCGACTCGTGGGCAGGGATTTTAAGAGTGTACGTACAGTCGCCATCCGGGTTACAGTGGCCCTCAAACTGATGGATGTTGTACTCGAAGGGTCCCAACCCTAGGGATCCCGAGGCCAGGAGGCTCAGACACAAGACAATCCACATAATCACCCACAGAGTTCCGAGAGAAAGAGAGAGAATACGACCTGGTCTCCTCTAATCTGGAACCTGGAATGACCACGTGTTTGGGCACGGTGAACTGATAGATAAGAATGTTCTTCGTGAACCCGTTTGGAAGTTGTCCATAAGGGTCTTTTCAGATCTACAAGTTTCAAGTTGTAGTATACCAACGGCTTACCTAAATGACTTCTGTTTATGTATATTGTCACAAATCGCAATACTCGTTCAATATTTAATCAGAAAACAGTTTATCAAACCCTATTGCGTCTTTTAAAAACCCAATAACTTTAGCTATAAGGAAGGTATATAGATCAAAGAAACAACATAAGAACTCTGATTTTTTGTCAGGAGGATGGATTAGAATACTTTTTATTGACGTCAATAACGGTAGTGTTAATAGAATGCTTTGTTCTTTATCCAAATGCAAGATACTAACAACGATAAAATGCTACAGGAAGCATACTGTACATTATTTAAAATCACATTTCTGCAAATAATGGGTGTAATACTACTTAAAATGTGTCCATTTGTGGCAGATACGTCATATATGAGATACACCAAAGCTAGATTAGTATATTTTACCGGTGTAATGCTATCTGTGTGATAAAAACCATGTGAATATCACAAATGTCACCCTTATCTAATATTATATTTTTAGTTACTTTAAGAAAATACATTCAGCTTTATGATATCAGTTTGCGATCTGGATATTAATCAATATAATCTATTGGCATATATTTTCACTTTATAAATATAGTTTGATATGAATATACAATCATATTGTGTAGAATGTCTTAATAATATTCATTTGTTTCTGGGAATGTTCCTTTTGAAACGTTTCTTTCATGGAAGTGTTTATGTCTGGAACCAAATGGAATATTCATTTTGTTAGTTGGTCAGCATGTCAAGTCTAAGTTCCAGCCCCATTCTATTTATTGTTTATCATCACAGCCGTAACAAGTTGATAGTATTTAAATCTTTCTTTTGTAATACCATTTACATATCCTGGTGAATATAAAAGTTTACATTGATCAGAGTGGGCAGTTCCCAATGTGTGACCTGGTTTGTTAAAGTAGTTTCGGGGACGCTGGCCTGCTCCTCTGACGGTCAACCGATGAGTGTCTTCTGTGTTTTACATACACGTTTGTGCTCTGTGACGTATATTTAGTGGTATTTTTCCATCAGCAGTTTTGGGTAAATTTTCCAGCCTAACTGCTGATAGTTCATTATTAAACAATGGGACACCTGGCAATGCATGTTTTCATAACATATATTGCAGGGTAGTCGCAGTGTTACACATTTTGTTACCCTGAAACAATGCCAGATTATTAAATATAAATACTATAAAATATTATATGTTTATTATGGTGTGCCTTGGTCCTTGTAGAATCTCTATACC
Source organism: Lepetodrilus schrolli (assembly GCA_032361225.1). Lineage (NCBI taxonomy): Eukaryota > Metazoa > Mollusca > Gastropoda > Lepetellida > Lepetodrilidae > Lepetodrilus > Lepetodrilus schrolli. The sequence goes on along the minus strand of JAUTBT010042044.1, from coordinate 5,334 downwards.
TCAGTGAAATTTATATGTATATGAAAGTGCTTTCATCACACGCTGAAATAATGACAATAGCTATAGTGAAAATAATAATGTCACAATGGGTAGTGACGATCACGATATGCACAAACGGTAGATGGCAGATGGCGCTGAACTTTCAACTGATTCACCTTTGGATCGATGGATCATGGTTTTTCAATTATTTTTTTTGTTGTCTGTGAAATCTTCGGCGCAGATGGTGCAGCTAATACAGGGAGATAGTGCTGTTCTATAGATAGATCTACAGAACCGATCAATCCTTTTGCCTTTTGTAGCTTCATCTTAGAACTTACACAAATTTAAAACAATTCTTCGATTATATATGCGAACAAATTTATTAATTTTTACTTGGAAATATATTTTGTCCGCGTGCTTTAACCCAATTCCCAAGCCATTTGTCTATTATAGTGTTTGTGACTGAAAATCGATATTACAATAGTTTCTACAATTATGTGATAAATAGAATCTCACATTCGTGTTCATGTATTACTGAATTTAATAAACTCGTTGGCCAAAAAAATATGTAAGATTTGCCAACTCGTTTAATACATTCAGTATTATATGACCACTCATGTGAGATCCTCTATGTATGGAGAAGTAGAAAGTTTACACCGAATATGCTGAACGACGGTGGTGGTGGTGGTGCTACTACTACTGCTACTACTACTACTACTACTACTACCACTACTACTACTACTACTACTATTACTTTACCGCTGCGACGCAATACACTAATTCACTCAAAACTACTACTACTACTACTACTACTACTACTACTACTACTACTACTACTACTACCACTACTACTACTACTACTATTTCGATACATACTGGAGTTGAATAGCCAAGGCCAACGTGACCTATCACCTGTTAGGGATGGGTTAGATGAGATGATAACATACAGTAAGCCAGACAGATGCCATACAAGATTATAGATTGCATATTATGTTTGTCAAAACACATACCAGCAATTTCAATCTAGTTTATAATGTAGGAGGAAGACCATTGGATTGTATTATGGAAGATCATTCTACAGTGTGGAAAAAGCAAAAAAGACGATCTCTTGTTTTAGCCTACTGTTGTATTATCGATGTTGAATATTAACGCGTCACATTGCATACTGTTGCATAACAACTAATTTAGTTTCCTATCTACAAACTTAATCACCATTGATATCAGATAATAACAATAATAATAATATAATACAAATTTTTACAAATAATGACTACTTATATGAAATTCAAATCCACACCCTAAGGCATTCTCAAAGCGCCACATTATTATCCCTTGTCAATGGATCAGTGTACACTCAGTGCTCCTTCTCAACTCCCTGGGGAATACACATAGCCATGTATGAATAGTATAATATACTTTGTCTAGTGCTGTCATTAATGTCGATAGGATGTGTACTAATTCTTCAATTGTTACAATTATATATGACACATGTAAGCTATCAATCAAATCCACATTCTCATGTCTCCCTTGTTCCTGATGTAAGCATTCTATATGGCTCGTCCACTCCTGGATGTCAGAGATCGATGAAGTATAGAGAACAACAACTCAATAACAGGAAGGACGCCGTCTCAACGAATGCATTGAAGCTTTGCCAAAGTGAAAGTTTCTATCCCCGGGAATTGAAGACAAGGGACAATACTGCACAAGATAATTGTGAGTGACGGCTCAGTCAATAAGGTTAGCACCCCCCACCCCCACCATCCCACCCTCATGCACTCACCACGTGATATTTGTGTGAGTCTGTGATAAACACGTTAACTATGTCATCTAACAGAAATGATGGTACCAATAGCCTTTTCACATGCAACTTTAACAGCGGTGAGTAAACGTAGATCTAGATCGATTTCTGTTACTTCTCATGTGGAGGATCCATCGAATTGGTTACAATCGTTTGAGCTATATTTACAAACTAATTATATTTAACCCTTGAGAGGAAAATACATTCCTTCAAGTAGAAACATTCTGAAATGATGACATGAGTGCGATCTTTGCATTCGATAGCATGTCATTTGACTGCATATCGAAAGAAAAGTGAATATCGTTTCAAGAATACTATTGGACGTTCGCGACTCTTTTCATCTTTCTAAAAACATACTATGGTATTTGTTGACAACGAAGTCTTATAAATAAATATATATCTATATATTAGCACGGTAAGGAATTATTGAAATCTTCAAACGTTTTGACCATAGAGCACGATTACCATGTACATGTATAATAGATCGTTACAAGAGAGCTATGGTATGGCAGTAGATACGAGAGCTTCCAGACATTGACCCTAAAACATTTGGATGCGACCTTCTCCATTCAAAATCTAACCTCGTACATCTAATGAAATCCTAATGTAACTTGTGGACAGCAAGGACATAATTCAAATAAAATCCATTTCAGCAGCGACAATTCGCTTGTAACGTTTCAATACGCTTCTACCATTTGCCCAATTAGCAATTCTGTAAAGGGCACCCCACAAAGTATACGTTGCTCTAGAGGCTTCCTGATTTGTTTAATCTCACGGATTGCCTTTCTGCGCCAGCCAATGTCTGCGTGATGCTTGATGGAAGAGAAAAAGATGCGTTCGGTACTAGAGAAATTACTTTGGCTATCAAAATAGCTGCTAATTCCAATGGAAACTCATAGCCTAAGGGAACGGCCTAATAGCTATTAAACGTTATAACAAGAAGGTTGGACGAGTAAATGAAAGCATGTATTAAAAGGCAATTCAGTTCTGCAGGTTAATCTACATTATTTAAAGGGCATCCTTTTAAAGAAAATCAAATTACCGACTTTGATTTAGAGGAAATAGTGCAATTTAGTTCTTTCAATTAAAGGTGAGGCACTAATTAGGGTTAGATCGGAGCTAAATATAAATCTTTTTCGCAAGAGTTGGACATATGATATGGAATGTGAATGTAGTTTTTTTGTTGTTGTTTTATTTTTGGGATTTCTTTGGACGACTTGTCAGTTTAGGGCAGGAGGAAACCCGCAACATCCGTATCGCTGAATGTTGCAGTAAACCTGCGAGCATAGGCTAGTACTGACAAGACCAAGGATGATAACTGCATTGCCACTCTACAGACATCGCATCCTATCCCACCGGGGTGGGATTTAAACCTGGAACCTTCGGCTCCGAAGTCCAACTGTTCTACCACTGCGCTACCACCCGCCCGTGAATGTAGTTAACACACTATGTGGGTCAACTGTATCAACGTCACATATAGACTGTAACTTGACATTAACATAGATCACACATTACTCTACTGGTCAATATGATAGGAATACTCTTCTGATATACCTACATATACAACACTGTACAAGATATGGACGCTGCAGAAGGTCGACATACATCCTCTACCAACAGCTCGTAGAATGTCAGTACATTACTTGTGTAATGAATAAAATGAGTGGATCACCCTGTGAGGCCGAGGATCATCTACATATCATAATACGATTCTGGGTCTTCATAACACCTGCTATTTCATGTGAACGATTGCTATACAATGTTTATCATCATAGTTTTGTTCGATATTGTTAAATCAAGTTCGGATTTATATGCGTGTATACAAATGTTATCTTCTCTTGGGTCAGTTATGCTGGCAATATAGCATTGCTAATGGACACAAATCATATTCACAGTGAAGTATATTCATCAAAAATAATTAAGGACCAGTAGCCGTTTGGGATATATAAATCTATCTTTATATTATTTTAACAATGAAGAATTCCCAAACGTATACAGGTTCCAGGTACTCTTCAAGAACTTGCAGATGAATTGGAAGAAGAATGCCATCAGATTCCTCAAGCTAAGTTCCGAAATGTGGTAGAAAGCTTCCCCACAAAATATCCGCAGGACCTTAATATATTTTGTTGAGTATAGTATGCAGTGAATAAGTGATCGTGTGGTATGGCTGGAATACTGACTCGAACATGAATGATGATTCAAGAATATGTATACTAAATGTATATTCAATACAATAAATGCAAGGTTAGCAGGTTTTATTTTGGGTAGCTTTCTACCAAATTTCGGAATTCGGCTTCAGGAATCTGGCCCCGAGATTACGAAACTTTTAATAGGAATAAGATATTTTATGCTCAAGCTCAAATTGTGTATGAGAATGTGTGAACAAAGCCCTGAGCTGAGCATGAGTTCATACTCAAAAAGGTGTGGTAATCTCGGGGCCTGGTGCTATTCTACTTCCGTTACGTCTGAAAGTCTTTCAAGAATACCTGAAGCCTGAAAATTCGTCGTTATTAAATTAACATAAAGATACATTAATAATCTTTAAACAACCTGTTGGCCCTTCATTAATTTTTATTGAGCATATTTAATTAGGTTTTGTTTTTACTCTCATATTGTGCTGTAAGACTGTAACACCATTGATAGTTACCAAGTTGTTAAAGATTCCTATGAAGTCATTTCTCCTCTAAATCTGCGCAGCACACAGAAGAACACAATCCACTTTCTGAGCTGGAATACAATCGCCAGCTTCAACCAAACCCGACCACCGCGACTTATCAAACTAGCCTTTATCGTCCAGAGTTCCGTTCAATAAAACGAACGTAGCGTTATATGAACGTCGCAAGTATATCACGTGTTTAGGCTGGTTATATTATGTGCTGCAGTTAGGCCTTACTGCAGCAGTTATGTCATAGACATTGAATGTTTTTTTTCCGATTGCTTTAATGGCTGTATTTTTTACTATTTATATTTGAAAAATTGAAGAGGCAATTAAAATAAATAAATAAATAAATAAAATACAATCATAAAATAAAATAGAAAAAAAAATGTCTTCAACGTCTAAATGTAAAAATAAATCATAAAATACAATAGAAAAACATGTCTTCTACATCTTAAAAATAAAGTATCGTTTGGGAATTACGACTCTGGCACCGCTACGATCGTTCTGTGGAACAGGACCCCGAATGTTGTACAGCAATGAGGCCTGTACAGCGTAATATTATTACACATGCTATCCTCGCCTGGGGGACGATTCCTCTATGCTATAAAAGCCAGCATCACCGTGTAATGACATCACTCTCCGCCTTAAACAGGTACTTCAGAACGCTGGACATGTCATCAAGCTGCGGGCTTCTGATTTGTCCCACGTTACCGCTGTATTCTGTGTATATGACATCCGTATTTAGTAGCTTCATTAATGTACGTAGTCCGGATGTACAGGAGTGTGTATTGCTAGGTGTACGGTGGCATCATTATAGGCATGTGGAGTTATTAAATACTATTATAGGGAGGTATGTATATGAATACCGACGTAGTATATATATATGTATTTTTAGGTA
>JAUTBT010042033.1:0-17093 GCA_032361225.1 Lepetodrilus schrolli | reverse complement strand
GATTTTTTTTATAGTTTTATATATATATATATATATATGTGTGTGTGTGTGTGTGTGTGTGTGTGTGTGTGTGTGTGTGTGTGTTTGTGTGTGTGTAGGATGAACATTGACATCATATATGAAGTTTACTTCATTTGGATCCAGTGTGTTATCTAACATTGAAGGAACATTTTGCAATAATGAATATGTTTCCATCGTTATTTTCAGAATAATTATAAGATGATCATACGTACTGAATATCGCGCGTAACCGAAAACCCGACAGTAAAGATATGATTACTCTATGGGGCGAGAAAGGCGCGATTGAGAGCAAGAAATACAACTATCTCTCTTTTATATGTATGAAGACATTTACGTAAGCATCATGTGTATTATTGAAGCACGTGGTTGAACATAATATTAAACAATTCCTTTGCGCCTTGCATTAATGCATGTGTCACATATTCATAAAGTTGCTGGTTGTATTTTTAGCATGGCCGGTAAACTTGACCGTTATACATTAGTTAAAACTATTCGTAATTTTCATACACCATGCACACATTTCGAATACGGTTATGTATTCTTCAAATTACGATGAATAAATATGTATTCCATGTCCTCTATAGTTATGTCGACGGTGGCCTCGGCAACAGCTGTTCCACACTTGGCTACTTGATGATATATTGCAGTCTTTGCACAGCATGCGGCTACCAATAACTTCCTGCGCATGTGCAGGTGTAGTGACACCTGGCGACTGAATGAGAAGTCCAGTTGTGTGTTCACAAGAAGGAACACTACAACTTGGCAACTGGTTGATATGCGAGGCATAGTGAGCGATATCCCGGCGCTCTGAGACTTGAACACGCCTCTGGATCCACTTATTTCTACAACCTGTGAGGCTTTGGACCACACCGACTGTCTGTGGACTGTATCTGGTCCACACTACATTATGTACATGTTAACTAGTATTGGATCACCTTTACAACCCAAACCAATCCCCACTTTGATTTCCTAAAGTGTATGAACAGAATATGGAATATGTGGCATGGCCTACACTTCCGGTGTTTTAGTCATACACTTCCCGTGTTTTAGTCACGTTGTACCCCAAACAGGTCATCATAGTAATTCGAACCTAGATGGAAGCAGCAGACACGTGGATCACAATTGTGTCAAAACTGGTGATTCGGTTTGTGGAGGTCATCATAGATACTTTACTACAAGAACACGTCTTCCTATCATTTGCTTGACCAATCAGAAAGGAAAAGACGTGCACACAAACAGCAACAATGCTATTCATCACCCTAGCATGGTACATTTCCATTCACTGACGTAGAGTAGTAAACACTGATGATCAAATGCATGTCAGAGCATCTCCTTAGATGTGTAATTGGTAACCAGTGATTAAGAGTTGGTGTCAAATTGGCGTACACTTTCATTGTGGCAATAAACACGTTCATGGCAAGGAATGACACAATAAACATGCTCATGATAAGAAACGGCACAAAAGAATAAATTGGCACAAGTAATTGACTGTTCACACAAAAAGTTAAAGACCAGGTCCTGTTGTAATTGTTCACATGCATGGAACTCGCCATACAACATGGACAGTGAATCCTGAGTTGAAACTGGAAACTGAGCTCTAATCTAAGCCTGGACCAGTGGCGGTCTTCTGACAGTTGTTAAATGGACTAAATTCGATATGTGAACGCACTTTGTGAACAGATGTAATTTTTTCCCTTCTGATTTTCAAAAGTAATATGTTCAATATTGACAATAATACAGAAAGTAAGGTTCCCAAGTGCACTAGTCTGTCTGGGGACGAATGCTATTAGTTGCTCAACTCAAGAATTAATTCAAGAACATACTAGTACTGTAAAAGACTTATATTTCGCGGACGCAAATTTCGCGCAAATGCTATAATTGAAATTGATACCATATCGCAACCTGTACATGAGCGCGTAAAGGTCAAAGTGATATGACATTCATTCAATGCATAACATAGAATTTGAGGATTATAATGGTTCTGGTTTCTCACTTTTCTAATAATATAACCATTCTTTGTCATATGAACCTATGTAATATTAACGATAGAAAGTTGTATTGTTGTGTCAATTTGTGAAATCGCGCATATTTAATACACACATACATACACACACACGCACGCACGCACATACACATACACACATACACACATACACACACACACACACACACACACACACACTGTGTCAGTTTGCTCAGTTTATCAAGAGTTTCGTTGTACTTGGCTCAACGTCAATCGTTTGTGCACGCTTACGTTTTGCTCGTCGCTCTGCCATGATGATGATACTAGCAGTCTAGCACTACATGAAAAATAAATACCTACAAATGCGTATTTAAATGTACTACGGCACATTCAACTCTAAGAAGAGTCGTCGCAATTTGGTGAGTATACATGTCTTGTAATCCCATTGATCAACTGTGTATATATAATGTTCTTTTTATCCTACTAAGTACAAGACACATTATGCAGCATGAAATGACGGAGTTTATTTCCGTACTATCGGTACGACAGCCCGGAATATCACCAATGCTGACGCTAGTAATACAACAAATCGAAAGCCAAGTTAGGCCGCGGAATTAGTTTAGTCCGCATAGTTGTGATGATCAACGATGTACTGTAAATCATGAAATTATTGCGAGCAGGATATTAATGCGAAAATGCGATTAGCTTAAGGTCGCATTTAATTGCTGCGCATTAAATACATTCTGTATGATCAGGCCGAACTGACTAATTTGTATATCATGAATGCAGCTCTGGCTTTGAATCCATCAGGTGTAACAGCTACTGGTATCATACTTAAAACATCAGGCGATCATATGCTTCATCATGTTATATTATTGCCTTCCCACGCTTCAAAAGACTAATGTCCACAGTTGGTAGAATACAAAACTGTGTCATTAATTAAGTAAACATGAAGGATAATAAATACTCGATACAGTAATAATTGCTTCAATAGTATTTGAATAGAGTCTTCATTCACGTCTTCATTGATGTCTCCATGAATTCTGGTATCATAGTTTAGGAAGGGAAACGTTTTAGATGATGCATTAGGAGACTTAATGTTTCAGATTTAGATCTGTATGCCTCACGTACTTCATATTCCCAGCCTTTTCTTTTAAAAACCACACAATCCATGAATCAGTTTGAAACATGGCTCACGACTGCTTGCTATGTTCCGTACGCATGCTCGGCATTCTGACCCCACGTGCTGCGCGCCCCCTGGTGACTATATACACATTTCAATGTCAATGGCGCGGAAAATGCCTGGCACGTCTTGCAATGACTTGTACGGCTATCTCATTCACAGAATGTATCAACTTGCAGGAGTCTGATGGCAGTTTCCGCAAAGGAAACCACAACTAATCTGTCAAAGTGATTTATAACGTGAACTAATATTGCATTTTGGTTGAATAATGTTGTCTTTAAAGGATAATCTATTTCCCCTCCAAGTAGGGCAGATGCCACAAGCCAATTATGAAGGCAATTATTGATCATTTCTGTATTGCATATATTTACATATATCTTTATGTGGCCACTTTAACTATTTGAAAAACCCTTAGTAGTTTGCCCGACATTGACAAGCATAAATGGAATACATTAATCTCTAAAATGAAACTGTGGACGTTTAAATATAGTGTTTAGTGTATAAATGAATGTATTTAAGTCATGAAACTGTTTCCTTTAGTTTTCAATCTGGAAATGACGACAATCCTGAGTTAGATTTCAACAGGTATTATTGTAAACCTATCCTGTGTGATATATTTAATTGAAATCACGAGACTAGTAAGGCATGTGCATACACTATTCAATTCACATCAGTCTCTACAAATGCCAAGATCCAAGTAACGAGCTTTTTATTACAAAGTCATCTCCCTGACCATGTGGTCCTATTACAACATCCGGGTCAGTGCTCATTCAATTAAAGCTGAAGAGATACAGACGTCGACTGGCCGCCAAGTTACTGCTCGCACGTGTAGTATCTACATAAAAGTTTACGTGGTATGTACCTGTTCCATGCCAATTTAAAGTAACAGTTTGTTTCTTGTGATTGCATCTCCTCATCTCCGAAGTCATCATATACACACAGCAAGTCCAGGGAAAGTGAATTGTGAATGTTGAAAAGCACGAACTTACATTTACATGTACCTTTGTAAAAGTAAAAGAAAAATAGACATATTTGTTTTAGTATGGGTACATTGGTACCTCTTACGTATTAATTTTAATATTGGTACATTGGTACCTCTTACATATTTGTTTTAGTATTGGTCCATTGGTACCTCTTACCTATTTGTTTTAGTATTGGTACATTGGTACATCTTACATATTTGTTTTATTATTGGTACATTGGTACCTCGTACATATTTGTTTTAGTACTGGTACATTGGTACCTTGTACATATTTGCTTTAGTATTGGTACATTGGTACCTCGTACATATTTGTTTTAGTACTGGTACATAGGTACCTCTTACATATTTGTTTTAGTATTGGTACATTGGTACCTCTTACATATTTATCTTAGTATTGGTACAGTGGTACATCGTACATACTACCAATTCCTCTACTATCTGGGAGGCCGTTGTGTTCACTGAATTGGAACGTGGTCTCAATTTAGAAAGTATTGGACATTTAAACACATATTTCAATGGGGAACACACCGGTATGTTTATTTCTTTGATGTACAGTATTTATCATACTGTCATTACATAGACTTGCAGCAATTCCTTTCCATTGGTTCTAGGACGTAAGCACGATGGTCTTAGTTGTGCTCTGTTTCCTCTGTCTTAGCCAGCAGCATACTTGAAGTAGACGTAGTGTATTAAGAGTGTGGCATGGCGGCAATATGTGTACAGTATACTCTGGGCAATATGTGTACAGTACACTCTGGGCAATTATATGTGTTCAGTACACTCTAGGCAATATGTGTACAGTACACTCTGGGCAATATGTGTACAGTACACTCTGGGCAATATGTGTACAGTACACTCTGGGCAATATGTGTACAGTACACTCTGGCATCCGGTCCTCTTCTGTGATGTCGGTAGATGGAATACTCGAGAGACGCCGGTTTATTCAAATGTTAACTAATTTTAAATTGCATTGGCTCTGGCCGGGACTTTGAAAATATGCTGATGTATGCAGATTGCCGGAGTACAAAGATGCCGATAATGCCAGAGTACACTGTATAGCATCCTGACGTCTAGCGTCTATGTACAATCACCGCAAGTGTTAGTCTGAATGCAAATACCATATGCTAGTCATTGAGGTCATACATAATTGATATGTATTGCAAATAATATTGCTAGAATATATTGGATGAATAACTTCAAAGTTTTCTTTCTTAACAATTGGCAATATGAAGGTATTGATATATCCTCAGTCCTGTCTATATAATCGATATTGATATTAACGTTTTTATCTAGATTCCTTAAAGAAGACACAGCCTTGGACGTTCACGGAGTAGTAATTTCGCATGACAGACCATCAATAATGTATTTGGACGTTTCATTATCTGAATACCACGTTGTCATTTCACTGCTGGCAACTATTCTGAAATCATGCCAACACGACCACCTCAGAAAATTGCCTAATTGGCAACATGATTAGCCATAAATACACAAATCCTACTAATATGCTTTGTTTTGTTTACTCGCAGAACGCAAACTAATCATATTTACAGAGAGAGAATTCGTATTGTTTACACCTGTGTAGATGGACGGCCGCACAGGACACGGGAGATAACTCTATAATCACATACAGATGGCGCTGACGTGTTACAGGTGCGTACATCGGTGTGCAGTGGCGCATCCGATTGGAATAACAGGTCCATTATATGTTTCCTGTGAAGTCCTCGCCACTTACGCCTTGCTGGATGTGTCTGTTTGAACCTGGGAAGACAGTAATGCTGCCGTGCAACAATATTCCTTCACAGGTTGATAATGGATCTCGTCGTTCCAACGTTGAAGACTACGTGTGGCGTAATTAGCCAAATTTATCTTAAAGAATTAAAACTATGTTCAAAGTAAGTATTTTATAAAGACTCAACTATCGATGGTGGTCCTATCGTGGTTTTTTATTTGCATAATTGCAGGTCTCCTTTAAACGACATATTGAGCACAGAGGGTTAATCTTCATGCAATTTTGTCTTTTGATGTCGACATCATTTGTGGCGTAGAGTCTCGCGTGGCTCACTCCGAGATCTCGGATAATCACGTTCAGCTCTCGAAGACGAGCGATTGTTTGATGAGCGCAGTTAGGAGGTGTCTTACACAGCATGTACGCTTCCGATTTGAAACAAATCCCGGAAGGAACCCGGATTACTGACGCCGATATTTCTTGAACTCTGATTTTTTTTTTAAGGAAAGAGTGGAACTTGTATAGGAGAAGTCACCGTATGCTTTTTTTCACATGAAAAGAATGTCAAACCAAATTGGTTCATGTATCTCTTTTGATCAGAGATAAATTCGATACGAAACCGAGAGTGTACCAATTCCATCACAAAATATATGATTTCGATGACGTCGTGATCAACTTTACGAGTTTGATACTTTTCGAACAATAGTGACCTTAGAGCAATACTCTCATAATAGTGACGCAGAATTCGATATTTTTTTTGGGGCTTAAACCAAAATTAATATGGAATTACTACATTAACTGAAATGTCACATAGTGATGCCTTAGGTTAATCCAATTACCATCCTTTTAAGCAAGAAGCATGGTTCTTACTCGCTCCCCCCCCCCCCCCTAAAAGTACGGACCTCTGGTATAACGGGTGAGTCACGGAACCGAGGCAATCCATTTCGGGGATAATAATTTGGGAGAGACTGTCGTTTATCACAAACGAAGTGAGATTAGATGAACAGACGAAGAAAGGCGTAATCAGAATATAATCTGTCGGCTAACTCACCAGTGAAATTTGACACTGACAGTCGAGACCTGCCTGGACCCAATGCTCGGAGAGAGGGTGATTGACAGCGAGCAGCTCGGAGGACTTGCGACTGTAATAGTGCCCGACCCCCACGATATTCCAGGTTAGAGATCTCATTGCGCTTGGACATGGAGTGAAGTCACAGATCAATATTTTGGTGTCAATATTTGGACATCATGAGTTGGTAAGAGTCGACGGAGGTGTCATGTATGTCAAAATGTGACACAAACATAACTATTGACCAATGAGAAATTACATTTATATTAATGGTTACAGACTACATTGTTTTCTTAATAACAATTAATATCGGTGTTATAAAAAAATATTCAAAGGTTTCTGATCTATATTTAGATTTTAAAATTTATTTTCTAATTAATATGTCCCAACTGGATGAATATAGTAAGTTCATCTTTCATAATGCTTAATTAAAGGTACAAAGCAATTTGATACTACAAACATTTATTTATACTAAATACCTGATTTCGCGGTATATAATTAAACACATCCTAATACTACTCGAAAGCGGCGATGATTAAGTAAACGACTTCTCCGAGTCAAAGGTCTATTTTATTGCATTACCATATCTAGTAAAATATCGACACGCGCAACAAATTCCATGACTGACGAGGAGACCGTCCAGTTACAATGTTAATTAAATGTCCATCCGAATCCTACCGCGTTATTCCCTTCGACCCATCTCCCGATGTGTCAGATGCATGAGATTGTCCCTGACTAAGACAGTCCTGTCCCCCCCAGGGACCCATCACACTCCGGGGCGATTTACCCCGCTCCGGTACCAACTTTCCGCCTGTCGAAATAATCCCCACCCAACAATAACTCACGCCGTACCTTTTGTTACAGGCTCCACGAGATTGTAGTTTATTAGATATTGATATGATTATAGATATGATATTGCCCTATAACTAACGTAATGTGACGGTAAATGACATGCATGCCGAGTAATTAGTAGAATTAGATCGGTCAGTTATCGTATTATACCGACATGGAATAGACGTTAATGAGGGGTGTCTCCCAGGCGTGGACCGTGGATGGACATGCATGCATAATTACTGCACTGTGTCAGTGAGCTGCATGAAGAACACACCATGTGTCGTACTATGAACGTGCTTAAAATATAGTTGAAGTCAATCGAATATGGACTACAGGTAATTCTATTCATTGCTTACAATTGTTAGAATTCTCTAAACTATTTGGTTATCGTTGGTAATTGTGGACTCAGCTTATTAACTGCATACACAATGACTTTTTTATCATATATGACATCATGAAAACATATAACCAATCTATGTAGTCCCTTTCACATAAATAGTGACGTCAATATTGGCTGCTCTCGGCTTACTTCCCCAAGTTAAGAATTGTTTCTTTATTTCAAGCTGTACACGTGAAAACGAACTCGTACAACGATTAACCATATATACGGTTTCACTGACAAATTAAACCCGGTAAAGTACTGTTTAAAGTATGAAGATTTGGCTTCTTTCAACATCTTCATTCTATTTTGGTAATGTTTTTTTCTTTCTTTCTATTGAGACTGCTATTGATAACAGCTATTAGTTGACAAGTACGACTATTTCTTTCTTACGTCGTGCAGTATAAAGTCGTACTTTACAGAAATACTATGGTAGCATACAAACTCTACTTCTTGTAGCCGATGAGGGGCTGGCTATATTACAATCCAATCATTACCGGTCATTAGGTCAGGAAAGTGACGGTGGCACTGCTGCCCAAACACGTGCACGTCACCTATCGTCACTCGTGAGTGTGACACCTGCTGAGGATGGAGTCTGTAGTGTCTCGTGCACGTGCATGTGACACTGATGCACGTGGCATGCACATTATTGATGAGGTCTCTAATGGGATGATGGCATGAAACATTGTAGTATTGCTCTAATACTATTACAACATACTTGTGTAGGGTCCAGGTGCACGACGCGCTGGTAGCGCTACAATAGTTATAAGTCCAATTGTAGAGTTGCACGAAGCTCTTGTAGGCTATCTGAATAAGACAGCGCTACAACTATTGTAACGGTAATTGTAAGTCCCTACAATTATGGTAGCCTACAAGAGCGTCGTGCAACTGGACCCAGATGTCCAGTGACTATACAGATACGGTAACTCTATACCTCTGCAATTCTACATCATAATGTATCTAGCAATATGAAAATACTTAACGTTCATTGCTCATTGCTTAAATTCATTTCCGTAAGAGATAACTGATTTAGTTGAAGCGTGCACATCACATGTGTCTAGATTCTCTGAGTCGCAAACCTGTCACATCATTGGTTTATCTCTAAATGTGATTCAATATGCTGTGCATGCCTCACTGTAACACAGTAACGATTCTGAGGAATAGCAGTGCCTACTACTGTATAACGTTTTGTTCAGTTTGGTAATAGAGTTGTAATGCTGACAGATTCAGAAAATAGTGCTATCTGTACCCAGTTTGACATCTAACCTTAAGGAGACATACACAGCTCTGTCTACAGGGTGACCTTCATTACGAGCGTTCTAATAGCGTACGCATAGTAACATCACTAGTGATTGGATTCTATGATGACAACCTTTGATGCACACGCTAGCTATAAAGAATAAACGTATCCCGTGCTATTTATATTTAATTTATCTTCAACAATTGATTGGGCAACATAATGAAGTCTCCTAAATGTATATCTGTGAACACAAAGTGACCGTTCCTCACCGCCCTGGATGTAGTACCCTCAGGACCGGGTCACCCCCAGGACCAGGTCAAATGCTTCTTCCCTCGACACGAAGACGGAATTCATAACAATTGCTATATCATGAGCTGTCACACAGACAGTAGCACAATGTCTATCCTAGAGATGTGGTTTAATAAATAGAGGAAGTCTACATGGGCGATATTGGAACCCACTCCCTTGTATTTATACCGGTGCTGTGTAAATATACATCACAGAGACCATTTAACGTGCCCAGACTGAACAGTGGCCTCACGGTGCAGCTATATTACTCCTGGAAGTCTGCCCACAAAAGTCATATGGGTCATGGCAATTGCCACAAAAGTACTTATTTTAATAATCGTTAAGACTACCTTGGAATTGTATTGCCTGTTGGTCTGACCTTGAACTTTGGTGAATGCAGCATGTTTATCGTGGAACTATGGATGTATTCTAAAGAGAGGTTACTGTGATTGGAACTACCCTAAGATTCTGCACAATCACCAGGTTAACCGTGTTCATTAGTGCTAGCATCTATCTATCTATCTATCTATCTGTCTATCTGTCTATCTGTCTGTCTGTCTGTCTCACCGATAGTTACGACGCTGTTATGGTATCTTAGTGGATTCGAGACCTTCCTGAAAAGGGGTCCATGTGTCTTAGTTAGGAATCGACTTCACGTACACACACGCACGTACGCTCAGACACACACACACACACACACACACACACACACACACACATCCATAGGTACACACACATTATATTTAATGATATGTCTGCTCGTTTAAATATAAAGTGATATGTCTGCTTGTTAGTAATCAATGTTCGTGTCTTGGCTTATCTCTATGTAGTAGAACAGGATCTCATGAACCTTTGGCCGCTACCATTGCCATTAGTCGATGCTAAAGCAATTCTTTTAGAAGAGCAATACTATTAAGACCATTTAATATATAACAGATCTGGCATCCTAAATAATTCGAGCAGATTAAATGACTCTATTTAGGATCAGTAATCAATATACAGTGAGACTCTCAACGTCTGCAGTCACCAGCTCACCCAGCCCACGTGCGTAAGTGACCTTTACGTCTTCCATGCATGTCTACAGGGGATTTCTCGCCACCGATCTCCTATTCATCAGTTCTCTCCAAGGGAAAATACGTTAAGTAGAACTACTACTTGTCAAATGTACCCCCAGATATCGATGGAAGCTAAGCATTGGCTCTAAGTTTGGCGACCCTCGTGAAGATCACGAAGGTGGTGAGAGGATGGGAGAGCGAACGTGGGGTGGGCTAGGAAATGGTGGGTAGAGGTGTATTAAAAAAGAAAACAAATCGAATTGTGATAATGAGATAGTCCCGTTATATAACTGGAAAGTTATTTTGTTTAAATAATACTAGTATACAATAACAAGACTGCCTGAGGAATTAGGAAATACTGTTGTTCAATTCTGTAGAATTGGAGCTCGTTTTAATAGTATTACTATTTCTATTTGAATTATATCTAGGTATAAGAAACAGTCTTGTTCTATTAGGAGAGTTACGTTTGAAGGCATAGGAAGAAAAGACTAGTTGTCATGAAGTAAATCGGTGATGAAGATCTCCGCACACAATCACCCACACACATCCTTGATGTTCTCGTATTATCTACGTAGCTACTCAGTAAATTGACACATGTTTGCGGAAGGAATATACAGAGTGACCATGACCTTTCCGAACGCAGCTTTGATCATTTCATTTTCTTTCAGAAGTATTCAAATTGGCCATCAGACTAAATTGAAAGAGTCATGTGCCAATTTGCCATGCGGTCAATAACGTTG
Organism: Lepetodrilus schrolli; assembly: GCA_032361225.1. Classification (NCBI taxonomy): domain Eukaryota; kingdom Metazoa; phylum Mollusca; class Gastropoda; order Lepetellida; family Lepetodrilidae; genus Lepetodrilus; species Lepetodrilus schrolli. Next base: position 5,614 of record JAUTBT010042033.1, on the reverse strand, counting down.
TTTTCTATCTCTTGGTTAGAGTACTATAATAGAAATGTAACCACGTTCTCTGTTGTGGTGATTGCCTTCCATAACAGGGTTTCTATGAACAGTTGCATCGCAATATAAAATAGCATTGTCATCTCATTACTAAACTCTTGCCCCTGGCTGAACGTGAAATTGTTTTGCGTGCCATTGCTAGGACGTCTTCACAATACGTATCTACAGGACTATTCCACCGTCTATCCAGACTTCTGAAAACTAAGACTAGGGTTACTTTGGCGTCATAATGTTTTTGACATATTCTGATTATTTATTTCATCTGTGTAAACATTGCACGATATTTTTACAATCTATAAAGTCTTACGAAAAACACCTACCATATTTTTCCGCACAGATGAACATACCATGAATGTAACTAGTCGAATGCAGTTAAGTTTTAAATAAGTCTATGTTTCTCCATATCATTGTATGATTGCTGCGCAGTGCAGTGGTTTGTTAGACCAGCTTACCATAGTACAGTCGACCCCCGTTTACCCGGACGGTGGCGTTCCCAGCAAAATCGTGCGGGTAACTGAATTTCCGGATATCTGAATTTGACAAGTGTCTGTCAAGAGTTGTCTCCCTATGCATGGGCATTCTTAACGATGTTAACTCAATTTGAATCCAGTGCAAATGACACAGCTATTGTAACGTAAGATAAACAATGTGTTAGTTTCAAAACACTATCCCTTTTTATGTCGCCGTCGGTCTAATTTGTTTTGACTGTCATCTTCACAACACCGCTTACTTCATTATTTGTCGTCCGGTTATCTGAATATAGATTGTACCTAATTGTCTAATCGGTGTCCGGATATGACCGACAGGAAACGGAAACCGGGTTTCCGGTTATCTGAGTCATTTTATATAGAACATTATTGTTTCCCAGTAAAAAGCGTCCGGATAACGAGGGAACCGGATATCTGAAGTCCGGGTAAACGGGGGTCGACTGTATTAGCCTATATACAAGAGTATGAATTAAAGGGCAGCTATGTTATCGGGCATACGCAACCGGCATTTTTTTTCAATAAAACACTGCCTAATGTGATACACAGTTTCCAATAATGCAACAGGTGTATTATTTTCATAATATAAAACAGCTATTAATCTCTAACAATTAGTCGAAAACTGATCGTAAATATGACAGGCTCTCAAAATACCAACGCCAGATGTTAATAACACATGTAACATTATAGTCTGCCAATACATCAAAATTTACGGAGGATGCTTTAATGATTACGACACCTAAGCACACATAATTATTAAATATATCGATGGCAATGCTGAGCATCTTCTTGTGGTGTTCAATTAGCACAACGAACACACGATAAACACAATCCTGTGGCGAGAACATATTAGATCTACGCCCTACCCTCAAGTAATATGTCATCTTCCTGTACATCAAGGCCATGTTTATCAATACTCGTCTTCTGCACCTGTCTCGTGGCCAGTATAGCGTAGACAATGTAAACAATAGCCAATTCAATGCCACGGCAATCTATTCCATTTTATCTGATGTCCGTTTATTCAATTTATTAATGTTCATATATCATTTGATACATCTTGGTGGGCTACGTGAATTATGCATTATGAGACAATACACCATGCCCTTAGGTTACATGCATCTAGCTTGATGAAAGCCGTGATGTAACAAAGAGAGATGGTACTGGCAGCGTCACTAGCTACGTGTGTTATTAATATCTCGCGAGTTAATTAAAAGCGCATTTAACAACAGGTATACCTACAAGCAGTGCAATTTGATAACGTGTAATGGTCTTCCTAATCGGCCGTCTCTGCCAACACCATGCACAAACATACAATAACATTTCAGTTTACTCCATCTGCGGAGTAGTGGACATTACCGTGCGGCAGTGGACCCCGTAGTTTTAGCTAAACAGTTATACTTGCAGGGATTATAAAATCATGTACTGCTACATATATACAAACATTAGCATTCTCTATGTGTTATATATGTAAAGATTGTGACTAGAGAGATAGTTGGCATTCCAGGCATAGTGTATAATCGCAGATATTAATATATTAGAGACATGTATATAGCAATATGAATATACATGGCGTACCTATTGATTCTGACTGACCAGATATGTTGACATACTGTGTTCTGAACCTGATAAATGGCTATCACAGAAGGTCCATGCTATTGGCTGTATTATACCATAATGATTCCTCTGAAAACTGATCATATTCGATACGATACGAACACAATACCAAATCAAGTCAGTGACCCAGACAAGGCGGTCAATTCAGGACTTTTTATTGCAGTATGGCTGTGACTACGTCCAGGTTATTGTAGTATGGCTGTGACTACGTCCAGGTTATTGTAGTATGGCTGTGACTACGTCCAGGTTATTGTTTACTACTTCCAATCCCAGCCTTCCGGTCCACGGTATTCTCCTGGAGTTCCAGATGGCTAACTTCTCTATGGTTGTCATGGACACCAGACGTGTTTTAATGTTGTAATCAAACAGAATGAGAGTTGGTACTGCTGAATTATTGGTGACTTTTGTAATACGAGCTGCCCAGAAAGCATGTGGTCCAGTCAAATGAATTGGTTCAGATTCAGACATAAAATCCAGCGATCGGAAATAATACTATTATTAATATTAATTGTGTTATCGTGATATCGTATGTCTGGTACTATCTAGCATAGTGAGAAGAAGAAGGGTGTTACAATATGTCGCGTTGTGGGATCAACTGGTAAAAACAACTATACATGATGGCGTCCATAGATACATAATAAAGACAACTTATCCTTCACACGATTCCCATAGTTGGAATAAACTGTGTTCTGGGAATAAACAGTGTGTATCTTTCTCAGGGACTAAATTGAGAATCAATGTAACCTGTTGTTGAAGTGCCAACAATGTCACTCCCCACATATAGACATCACGAGGTGTAACACACTGGATACCATGCCAGTCTGCTATATGGTACCCGTGGGGAATTTCGTTTCTTTTTCTGCTGGAGGCGTGTCAGCCTCTGCCGACATTGATTGGTTTCTATATGACCTTCGCGCTACCATTGTTCCGAAGACGTATGCCGACCAAAACAGAACAATAGAAATGCTCTCCCACGGACTTCACGTACAGCCCCACGAGAACCATATAGCAGCATTTTATATAATAGTATCACTTGTATATTGTATTACACATAATGCATTCCAATATAGATTGAAGCATTTCCTTGAAAACATATAAGTATCCCAATGTGATATATAACTTACCCCTACATGTACAATATGGATTTTGTTTCGTGGAGTGTGTTTCTTCTCCTAACTTCTATTACATAAAATAGCTGTTAGATGACATGAGTCCTGTGGTATATTGCCATGGTTGCTATTAAAACTTTGATTGAGTAAAGTTAATGCACGCGCATGATAGCTGCGACATACGAGCCTAGATATGAAAGCAGTCCATTGTAATGAGACAAGCCAATCGTTTCATTAAACTCTCTATCCACCATGAGTACATAATGCTCTCGTGCCTGTCATGAAAGGTTGCCCTGGTTAAAGTGCGCTTTCGGAATTTTACATGTATTCATTAAGCGATTCAAGAGGTAGGCCTGCTTGAATATCTCACATATGTGTACAAGCTGGTGTCTGCTACTGGAGAACTGTAATGCTAAAGTGACAGATGCCAGTGGAAAGTGTCAACTTGTCACGTCTTACCAGGACATCCATTGGCAGCTGGAGTTTTTTCTTTCTACTTCTAAAATTGCAAATGTCCATAGAAATTAAGTTGTGCGTTCCCGCAACACAAATGATAGTCATAAAACCATATATATATAAAAAAAACTACGAAACGTCTAGACGATGTCGCTCGTTGAGCAAGTGCAATAAGAATCCTACAGAATAATAAATGTAACTTGTCTTACTACTTGGCCATTTAATACGATACGATACGTTATCAAGATACTACCTACGTGACAACTAAAACTGTGTGACATTCAGAACACTTAGATTGTCCGATTTCTATTCCGGAGTATTCTTGTACGTCACATAATCAATAGTCCAAGACGTATATGTAAAGGGTGTCTCCTAATGCACGCAATCTTTTACCTCTTTCTGCACTGATGCCATATTTGTCATTGTTACAGCAAGTGGTGGAAGCCCGTTTTACCGGAATCGGAGACCGGCAGTCTGCGAGGAATCAGTATCTCCACTGGACAATGATCAATAGCATTTACACTGTCCTAGTTAGCAAACGCATTTCACATAACGCTGAATCAGCTAATACTGTATATACTTGTAGTTGTTTTAACTGCAAGTATATACAGTATTAGCTGAATCACTCATAGTAGATGGTTTTCTTACGAACTAATTACATACGTAAAATTCCTAAAATGTTAAAATTACATGTCTGTAACGTTATGACAATGTCACTAAATTTGTCTCAGAACTGTAACGTCTGTACATGATGACGTGCATGCGTTGCAATGACAACCTTGCGGACAGATGTCGCTGTCGAAGCCGTGGTTTACCATCAAGCAGTGACGAAGCCATGGTTTACCATCAAACAGTGACGAAGCCATGGTTTACCCATCAAACAGTGACGAAGCCATGGTTTACCATCAAACAGTGACGAAGGCATGGTTTACCCATCAAACAGTGACGAAGCCATGGTTTACCATCAAACAGTGACGAAGCAATGGTTTACCATCAAGCAGTGACGAAACCATGTTTTACCATCAAGCAGTGACGAAGCCATGGTTTACCCATCAAACAGTGACAAATCCATGGTTTACCATCAAGCAGACGAATCCATGGTTTACCATCAAGCAGTGACGAATCCATGGTTTACCATCAAGCAGTGACGAATCCATGGTTTACCATCAAGCAGTGACGAAGCCATGGTTTACCATCAAGTAGTGATGTATACTGATAGTATCGGTGGCTTTGCGCCGAGCATTCCTTGAGGCACGTCGGATATTAAAGTGCAATGGATACGACGCACAACACGTCACTTAAGGCGAATCACAAATACACTTCCAGTAATTATTGTTCTTAGAATCCATTTCTTTCACGGTGCCAGCAAATAGTTTGGGTACATGGTAAAAGCATGTCCTTCCCATCGATCAGGAGGACTTCGGAACACTTCGTATCAAAGGTTAAGCCATTGTTAAGTATTACATCTGATCGGTGCTCATCACAGAACGATAAGTATGCTGAATTGGTTGGCGAGTTCTATACGAGTAAGACATTCAGTTCCTGGCTGTTCATTCTCCAGACGTCACTGCACGTGGTCTGTGCTACTCTCGTGGTGGGAACATGACCATACCATCTGCTGGTCAATGTGAGATCAATGTACCCGTTAATAATGTGTATTAAAGTGTCCCATCAATATATCCATGTTGCATTAATGGGTCCGCACTAAAGATATGCATGGCTATTTGGAGCTATTAACGCAAACTCTTAAACAAATTGCAAATTGAACTTTATCATTAAGAACTGATTATGGCTACTGCTAATACAATCATGTGAATGCTTGGTTAATACCTGCATAAAATACAATAATTAATGTTAATACATAGTCATAGTCCAATGTCTACCAATATACAGAAGATGTCTTGGTTATAT
>JAUTBT010042022.1:0-17095 GCA_032361225.1 Lepetodrilus schrolli | reverse complement strand
TTGCCACTCTACAGACATCGCATCCTATCAATATCGCATCAGAAAGGTAACTTTCGCGAACATTGATGCCGGGCTCCTGGGACAGAATTTGAACCCGGGAATTTGTCCAAACGTTCTACCATTGCGCTACCACCCGCCCCACCATCTGCTTTAGGACATTTCTTAATGGAGTCAGCATTTGAGGAATTATTACCTGTACAACAGCATTACAGAACTCCAGTGAGTTGAGGAACATCTGCAGATCTGGATTTCGAGCGATGTCGTTCTCAGTCAACATGAACCAATCATCGCTTGGAGGAGTTATCTTTCTTGGCAGTGAAGAATACAGTCCTGAAAGGCCTGTTGCCAGAACCTGCGAACATCGAAATAACAAAACTATAATAAAAATAATAAAAATATAATAGTAGTAATAATTAATGATGACATTTGTAAGATGACTAATCCATACTCAAATTATTGTTCGTTGCACTACATGAAGAGTGAGTGAGTTTCACGTCACAATGGGAATCTTTCCCCATACACGATTACACTACATGAAGAAAAACATTCTCAAATAATTAAATCTCAAAATCATAAGTAAATTACCAATATTTTTATGATCATAAATATCATAAATACACATATCTTATATAAGAAGACACATAATAGTAAAAGTCAGTAAATACATACTGGACAGAAGTCTGAGTCTGCTGTGTACTGGCCTATGTGTGGGTACTTGACCGACAAAGCCATGATTAACAGCAGGGCATCACGTGCGTTCTGTCCGATGGGGCCCTCGCGGTGTATGTATGAAATCAGCAGGGAGAAGATGAGGAACTTGGCAGGCCCGTGGTCAGCGTTGGTGTTGAAGAAGCTCTCCAGGATGACCGTCTGCTGGGAGATACAGACACAGACCTGATGCAGGACCAGGACGGTCCTGTACTCAATGTCCTCTGTGCAGACGGCGGTGTCCGTGCAGGATGTCAACAGCTTCATCAGAGGTCGTATCACTGCCTTGTGAATGAGCAAGAGCTGTTTCGATTGGTTGATGGCCAGTTCGAACATCCGTAACTGCTCATATTTCAGCTTTGACAGCCCTTCTCGGGTTTTTATCGTCCATGCGCAGAATGTTTCGAAAATTTCTTTTTCTAGTAAATAATGCAAGATCGGTCCGGGCATGCCATCTATTCCTTCCTCGCCGACCAGGAGGGTCACCATGTGCTCAAAGTTGTGGATGACTGTGTTGACATCATCCATGGAGCCTCCGTTTGCATCCTTCTTGTTCTCGATGACGTTCAGCGCCTGTTGCCAATGGTTACGGAACACCTCCAGGCAGGTCTGCGGGTCCGTGTCTCGCCGGTTCTGATTGGACGGAATTTCGGGAGAACTGGACGCCCGCCCGTCCTGGCGAGCATTTCCCCTCTTGAACCAGCTCATGCTTCGTGCTGGGGGACCTCTCACATGCTCCAGTCACCTGCAATGACGTCAAAACAATTGAAGACTTCCCAATAGTTTTGCACTGGTTGGTACCTGAATGAGTCATTTGTTGCTTGTCATTGCAATTTGCAACCTTTTAACCATATGTGATGACTGGTACTGACTAACTAATGATGATGATTGTACATTAGGACAGACAGAATATCTTAACATGTTCACATGGGAAATGTAACTTTCGCAAACACTGATGCTCTAAGCGCAGAGCATCTTGGTGAATTTGATTTAATAACTGTTCTGAGCAAGTAGCCCCTGATCTGTCACTGTGCTACCACTTGCCAACTCTACAACACAAATTAAAATTGATATCAGAGGTTATCATTCCTTGAAGCTTTAGTCTATAACCAAGACAATGAATGATCAAATTTCAGAAAAACAAATTTATTTTGAAAACTAAGTTTATGAAATATGCAACTTAGATTCAGGACACATGTCACACAGGATTCAGAAATGACATTTCAAATACAATCAAGTATCAATGTAAAGAATATCAACACCAATGTTTACCTGATCATATCAATGCCTACCATTGTATACCACCAATGGATATTTGTGTATGCTAACTGGACGGATTCCCTTGTCCTCCATGACTCACTACACAGAAATTGAGAGATTGCTTGCGCGACTCTGTTAAAATATTCCAATAAAGCATAGATTGATGGCAACAGTGATATAAATTCTGTTATAAAAATGAAAGCAATAACAGCACCTGTCCCATCAACCCTAGCAATGATACGATCGAATAATCAATGCCATTCCCTTTCAACGCATTCAATATGTATATATTTCCAGTATATTGCATGTACACAGTATTTGAAAAGTGTGATCAATGGATATGAAGTATTCTGAACTAGCAACAGTTGGTGCTACAATAGTTAGATCATATAGATTTCGATGGATGGCAACTTTTCACCTTGGTATAGTTAGCAAACACTGGTAAAGGGTACAAAAGATGATATATATGTTGGTGCCAATGACAAAACCAACAGCAGATTACGCTGCACTTTCAATAGATGTTTAGCACCTAAAAATTCACTGTTTTTTTTAAAAACCTTATACTAAACCACGAAAATTGAAATAGTTGTCATTCATCAATATTTGCATGATCTACTGAACCAACTGCAACATTTGATCATCGATATCCAAGTATTTGCCCGGCAGTTTGCAGGAGACAAGATACAAAATACAGATCTGTATATGGTCTCTGATGAGACACAGGTCTGTGTATGCCTCTTCACATGATGTCCAATACACGCAACTTGTACTGGTTAGGTGCAGACGAAAATGTCAACTAACTCATTTCAGATGATTAATGTTACAATTATACGCCAGGGTTACTTAGTAAGCAATATAAGTTCTTTCACTAAATCCAGCCGGGCCCTGAGGTTATGAAAAGCTTTTGAGTACGATTTCGTGCTCAACTCAAAAGTTTTGTTTACAAATCTTCATACAAAATGTGAGTGAGCATGAAATCGTACTCAAAAGCTTTCATAACCTTGAGGCCAGAGATACATTTTAAAAACTCAAATAAATATCCACATGTGGGGCTGGATGAATTCATAGAGACCAAAATCCAGTGTCATCAGGTTATATGATGTGTATGAGTATGACATTTGACCCAATGCAGTGTCCAGTTAATGTGACCTTCCTATGTCAGAACCACAACAATGTGGCAATATAACACTGACGTTGCAATAGAATCCCAGTTATACAAATCCTCCATCATGAAATGTTGCAACAGAAACCATGACTGACTAGTGATGGCCAGGATATGCAAAACCTGCACCATGTTCAAAGTAAATGATTACGAAAATGCCTTGTAGAGGACTAACAATCATGGCAATGATGCAATACTATCAAATAAAATTTCAGTTTTAATTTTATCTTGAAAGTAATAAATGACTCTTAGTCCATCTGTAATTTGAAAACCTAGGGTAAACAATGTCTAGTTTTGTGATTTTGCGAGGCTAGTGGATATTTATATACATATATGTAGTATGTACCATGTATATGACTGCTATTGTGAATGATGCGCTATATAAATGCAATAATAATAATAATAATAATAATAATAATAATAATAATAATAATAATAATAATTATTATTATTATTATTTATTATCATCATCATTATTATCATTATCATTATTACATATCATGATGACTTCACAGCAACATGCATAATTACCACATTACACATGTTACAAACCAGGTTATTATCTTTACATATTCTATCCTACCTAAACAATTATTTAAACACCATGAACACTGTTAAATGAAATTCTAATTAATTTGTTTTATGAAATGACTACATGTACTTGCAAGTAATAATGGAGTCACTAATCAAAATGACCAGGCAATATTTCATAATACAATTTGAGTAATTAACATTCTCATAGCTGGAGGCAATCAGAGGTGCCCTAATCATTTGTGATTTATCCAGCAGGAAAGCGTTAAATATGGAAGCACACTGTGAGTCGCAATGACATTAAAAGTAAAATATTTAATATCCTACACAGGTGTGGTTCACGACACCAGCGTGATTGGACCACATAGTTTACTATGACTCAGAATTTCTCCTGCTGTCTATAACACTTGGCCAATGTTTTTAAACAACTAAAATAGAAAATATTTTTTTTTATAAAAGCATACTAAAATGGGAGTCGGTGTTCACGCTAGATGGACCATAGAGCATTTGTCTACATCAAGTTAAATTGTAGCCTAACATCACACGGCAGAGATAAAAAAATATATATAAATTGTCCCTTTAACAAGTCAAACGGGTCATCCATTATTTTTCTGTCCTCGTAGACATGCTCATGAAATATCATGAGATAAACTAATGAATAAATTTATAATTTAACACATTAAACCATTCTTATGATTATAGAAACAAGAAGAATAAATATTATTATGTGTATGTTTGTAAATGATTAAATACCATAGTCATTTGCCCCATGATTATTATTAACAATTAAGTAAAATGTCCCATTGTTTTACAGTCAAAGTCAAAGGATACAGTGTGGTATACCAGTACCTGGAGGGTTTATGTTTGTGTTAAAGCTATTGTTTAGAATTTGATTGATTGAATTTAAAATAGTACTAGTAGCTTAGCATTTTACATTTTATTTACATCTTGCATCCATTAGTTTTTTGTTTGTTTTTTAAATTGGGGTTTTAGAGTCACTTTAAAGATTCTTTCACTTATATTACAGCTTGTCAGTTTAGGGTAGGAGGAAATCCACAACATCCACAGCACTGAATGCTGCAGTAAACCTGTGAGGACCGGCTGGTCCTGACAGACCCACTTTGTTCAATGCAGCATCTGTATTGTATTGTAATCATGCATTTCTTTAAAAACATATTAATTTAACCATGCTTCATACCTGCTAAATGGTTCACATACAACTGTGACAAAATATCCACAACGCAGATGAAACAGAAAGTGATAATTCAACCACAAGAAAGCAGCTACATCCAAAATTGTTCCATCAAAACTTATCGTCAAGCACGGAGGCTGGAAAGAATCCTGTGTAAGAAATACTGCATTGCACAATGCTGTTATCGTGCTGTGATGATAATGAAGCGAGCAAGATAATCAACATAATGTTATCATGGTTATCAGACCCTATGTTAACAGCATGGACACTACTTAATGTGTTAAACATGCCACCAGTCAACAAACTCTTGCTTCATCCTATAATAGCTGGACTACACTGGTATGCAGATACAGCATACTGCTTAAGGTTGGTTGGTTGATTTGGAGTTTAAAGCCACATTCACGATTTTTTTCACTCACATCATGGCTTGCATGCATATGTACTGGTCTGGATTTCCACCAGTTTTTATAGTGCTACCTCATTGGATATACATCATGCCACAGATAGAACATGGATACCACAGTCATAAACAGTATACTCCAAGCCAACCAGTACTTGCTTTACCCTTTTTTAATGCTGAGCGCCGAACAGGGGAACAACAAGTACCATCTTTTGACGCCTTTTGGTATGATGCGACCAGGGATCAAACTTATGACCTTCTGCACTCTGGGCCAACTTTCTAACCATAACACCACAGAGCTGGCGTACTACCTAATGAGTTGGATCATAATTTTGGGCTTTTCTAGTTATGCATTGATTTCTTTTCTGTTTTTTTTTTATGTTAGAGGCATATGTACACCACATAACACTACCGATATTCTGTCTCAACAATGACCAAATTCATATTCTTAAAAATCAGGAATCAAATATTAAAAATATAGAAAACTAAACACAATGCAAATGCTATATAGAAAAATAGATTGAAAGTCATTGACATTGACTATAAATTTTCAACACCAAACATTGCATAAACTGTCAACATAAACCTTCCATCTTGACTACTCAATGTAGGTAAACTTTTTAGCAATGTCATTGCCAATGATGGTTCAGTTTATTACACATAGATCAAGTGATAATAAATCAATCAATCAATGCATCCTAGGTCACATGATAATGTGACAATATGACACTCCATCCATGAACTAAATGGGTTTGCAATATTGATGACCAATAGAAAGCACACTGTGACATCTGAGCATTGTCTGATTTGAATGTCCAGCAACACCTACAACTGACCGGTTGTCCAGCAACATATATAACTGACCGAATGTCCAGCAACATCTACAACTGGCTGAATTTCCATCAACACCTACAACTGACCGAATGTCCAGCAATATCTACAACTGACCAAATGTCCAGCAATATCTACAACTGACCAAATGTCCAGCAACATCTACAACTGACCAAATGTCCAGCAACAACTACAACTGACCGAATGTCCAGCAACATCTACAACTGACCGAATGTCCAGCAACATCTACAACTGACCAATAGCAATATCCACAAATGACCGACAGTCCAACAACAACACACTGCCTGTCATTTAACATTTAACATAGATGTACGCAACCACAGTAAGCAATGGCCTGCTTTGGGGATTAGCAGTACACTGGAATTAACAGGTAGCTAACCGGTCAGTTGGTCAGTGGCTGGACTATGGACCCGTAGAACGACTTCATCCTGCCCACTTTGTTGACAAACATTAGCTAAAGATATTGTAACGCTGGTCTTGCAACATAACACTAACAATGTCCATGACACCAGGGTCATTTGGTCTATAGTAATTTGTAAGTATTTGCACACACTCTCAAAGCATTTCATATTTGAGATGTCAGCATTGCATAAAAAAAAGTAATAATAATTTTTAAACTTGAAAAAAAAATATATATATTTTAAAATACATTGGAACAATTCATGAAATATTTGATAAAAAAATTATCAGTTGATAGTTAGTGATTATAGAGTATTAATGTTACTGAGGGAATCTTTGATGAGAAAACAACTGGCCACAGTTTATCAGTTGTCATAGCATGTAACCTATCTTTATTTTCCCCATGAATAAAATATGTTGTTAAATAACAAATCCAAGCTAAAATACTCAATGCTTCTGGTTCCTGTTAGGAGTTTTTTTTAGGAAATTTAGAATTTTCTAAAACTCTTCAATGTTAACTGATATCATTCCTAAATGTTTTCTTCCAATATATTGTAACTAATAATTCACTGATAATATACAGTAAAAAGACTTCTCATCAAAAGTTAACTTCTATTATTAAATCAATATAAGTAATATTGTATGTTTATTTTCAGATTTCTTGTCTACAAAACCCACAACATGCACACATTTAGATAATTACATTAGCTGTAGCACGGGCAGCCTTGAACCAAAACCTACTTAACCAGGCTCCATGTATATACCGGTATATCAAGATTGATTAGGCTAGCAAACCATGCCAGCACAATTTAATTATACAGGACATTACCTCACAGAAGCCAATTTTGTAATTTAGGAGTGTCTACTGTTAGGATGCTTTCAGATAAGGTAATTATGTTTGTCCGAGCAGTTTGCCAAAAGGAACTAGGACTCAGAAGAAAAGAAAAAAAGAAAAAAAAGGGAAAATCTTTTTAGGGAATAATTGCTGGTTTGTGCATCGATTACCCATTATATTTTACATATTGCAGAAACTAAAATCCAAAAATCCTTAGTGCAACACTATAAAGCTAAAAAGTGGTCAAAATAAGGCATTGAAAAGATCATAAAAAAATGTTTCTATTGAGATATTCGCATTTTGTTTTCAGTAACATTGAAAATAACATCAACTACACCTTTATAGAAATACATACAAATAACTGTCTTGTACATTTATATATGAAAAAAAAACATGACATAACAACAAATGTCCTAACTTGGTCCACCCGATTATGCACAAGGTAGTTATTGACATTTTAAATCCACGTTCAAGACTATTTCGCTTACAGTCATTATACCTCAGCCAGTGCCAAGTACATTTTATTGGTGGACTAAATGTCACACCATTTACTAGGATTTGTAACATATTCATTCATATTATTTATATATAAATTGACAGGCATTTGAGCCAAATAATCTTAACAATACAAATTTATTATTATTATTTTAAAAAATTGAGGTTTAGAGCTGCTTTTACGATTCTTTCACTTATATCACGGCTTGTCAGTTTAGGGCAGGAGGAAACCCGCAACATCAGTAGCACTGAATGTTGCAGTAAACCTGCGAGCATCGGCTGGTACTGACAAGAAAGGTGTAAGAAAGGTAACTTTCACGAACATTGACGCCGGGGCCCCAGGGGTGGGATTTGAACCTGGAACCGTTGGCTCTGAAGTCCAACGTTCTACCACTACACTACCTCCTGCGCAACACTACAAATAAAAATGTAAGAATAACACTAGCTCAAAATTCATCTAGCCTTCCCCGATGACCACCAGTATAAGAGACTTTAAATAGTCAGGTGACTATACCCATATCAAAAGTCATAGTCAGCAGGGGAGGTTAGAGGAATCTTGAGCTAACATAACACATGTAAAGGTATGAGTTAACTGCAGTGTTTAAATGAAAAAGTCAATAGACATATTCTTACCATGCTCACATCAAACTGCTGAGGTGATAAAATGGAACAGAGGTCAGCATCACATTCATTCATACAGTCCTAAGTTCAAGTCTAGGTCATGATCTTATCTTGAAGTAGAGAAGATCTCATGAATATGGAGTGAGTGAGTGATTATGGAGTTTAATGTCGCTGCGGGAATCTTTCACTCATTTGCGTCAGACTTGAATATAGAGATATGACATTTATAAATTGTCTTGGTATAATTGAATATAGTGTCTGCACATTTTCTTCCAAAATAATACTGCAATAACAGTGTAAAAGATCTATCATCAAGTAAACCCACTGATCAGTGATTTGGGAGAAAACAAAATTTAAAAAAATAGGAAGATATTCATCCATTAAACATGTTAAATGAGATCAAGGCTTCTTCCTCATTGCACTTCCAACAGATTTATGGTTGATCTTCCCTGGGCAAATACATGTAGGTTTAGACTCATGTCATAACATTTGAGAAATTCAAACAGATGTCTGCAGGAAAATATTTGGTATAAAGAAACTGTATACATCTTCAAACAACAGGACTGAAGCTAATCTTTAAAATTAATATTTTATGATTTTGTTACGTCATTTGTCATTTGCCTACGTTGAAAACTGAAGATCCATCTATCTCTGTCCATTGTAAAAAAAAAGGTAATGTTAGATAACTCTAGATCTGTTAAAATTAAACCTCGGTTAAGGTAGGCACATTTTAGGTAAATTATTCCATTTCTTTAAAGTAAAAATGAAAAGAAAAAGAAAAAATACAACTGCAAATAATGTATCTATTGACTGACAAGCCTCAAGCTATGAGGTATGATGAAGCCTGCATATGTAAACATATCGGGACCTAGCTCAAAATGTAAAAAGTTTAATTTAAACGTAACATATTTAATGCCCCTTCAAGATGGATACAGTCCATATTCTAAAAGTAATTACTAAAAATACAGACTAATCCAAGTTTGTGGATTAAATGCAGAAAAGCCAATCCCTGGTGATTCTATGTGTATCCATGACATGATTACACATATTGTAAAAAAAAATTTTTTTAAAAAGAATACTAAGCATTAGAAAGTAATATTGATGTTGCAATATTTGTTTTGATGACTGTCCGTTGTTTCTATTAAACCAATGAGATCGATTCTTGCCAACTTTACTTAGTACATTATCTGCATAAATATTGCAGAATTTAACTACCATATTAGGTAGATTACTGATCTGAGAATTTCAACAGTTCAATATGGTGTCATTTATTTTACGATTCATCTTTAATATCCAAATGTGTAGTTTTGGGATTGAATTTATAACTAACAAATTAGATAAATATTTTGAACAGCATACAGAAATATTATCTATAATCTAGTAATCTCACAGCAATACAACACAAATATCAACAGCGACAATATTGCTTGGAAGTTGGATATAAATGATAAACATAGCCAGCAAACAACAGTGTATTTTCAACTGGTCAATTTAGTTCACGGGGTTGGATTTGAACCTGGAACCGTTGACACTGAAGTCCAACGTTCTATTACTGCACTACCACCTGCCCCTTAGTTCATGTCATCATCATGAAGTAAACCTGCATGGACCGGCTGGTACGACAAACCAAGGATTATAACTGCATTGCCACTCTACAGACAGCTCATCCTATCAATATCGCGTCAGAAAAGTAACTTTCGCGAACATTGATGCCTGGCCCCCGGGGCGAGATTTGAACCTGGAGCCTTGGCTCTGAAGTCCAACGTTCTACCACTGTGCTACCACCTGCTTCCTGTATTACTTACATCATATTATGCTTGCACTGCCATGTCTTGCACATTGTTATAGTTAATTATATTTCAGGTATCTCCTTGTCTAAAATAAATAACACATTATGGATAATACATCTGCCAACATCCAACATGTTCAAGACAAATATAAAAAATATTACCGCGTACAGAAACGTCACACACATAATAAACACTAATGACTATTGACATTAATCGCGTGCGTACTTGCTAATACTATTGTAAAAATAATAAAATACCACGAGAAACACACGACTCGTGGCTTTTATGAATCATAAAGTCATATGACTACAGGCAAGAGTTATCAGCCGGGCCCGGTGATGGTAACCAAACAAAATTGTAAAATTCACTTCAGTTTTCAGCAGGTGCGTGAGTCAACCAGGTTCTCGGTCTGAGCACCTGCAACGTTTGCAGATAATTTCCACACCTAAATCCGGCACCATATTGTAAGAATACTTCGATAGAGTACCTGTGCGTGTTTGTTGTACTTTCATAAGCATTGAAATGGTGTACTTTATCTCATTTCCTTGGAACACGTCAACTCGATTCACCTGCCTATTTGCCTGTAGGAGTAAGGTCAAGGTTAGGGTTTAATCGAAAAGGAGACTCTGAAACGAAACGCTGCAACATTCATATATTTTAAAAAAAATGTATGTCGCGCAATAGATTGCGCTAGATAGATATCAGGATATAACATTGTATTATATAATTATTCAAAGATTTGTTTTTAGAAATACATGTAGGCCTACACAATATGACCCACGAGGAAGCGTAGCTTCAGTTACCCACTATATAATAATGTGTTTAAAATAATTCCCCATTGAAAAAACGTCAATTTATTTCGATATTTATAAATATTTCTATAACTATCTATTTTATAAGCCTACTAAATATTCACAGATAATATGCCCATATGATAAATAGCCAGACATATGTGAAATAGTGAGCATTCTCATTGAAGAATAGACATCAGTCAAAAGTAAATAATATTTCGATCAATCAACATTTTTCCTATGATTATTCATAGATATATAATGATATGCAAAATGAGCTAATTAACATGTCGGACAAACTTAATTATAAATAGACAGGTGACAGGTGTTAATTGATTTATGCAATTAAAGAATATTAGCATAATATACGGTAATAGGTAGTATAAGTAAATTATCATAACCCGGAGTAAGGGTATGGATGATTTCATCTCGTAAAGTTAAAAATGTATATATATAGGTTATACATCGTACGAATGTTTCAGGTTTTTTAAAAATGGGGTGGGGAGTGTTATTATATATAGAATATTTTTGCTAAAACGATATGTAGGCTATTTGTTACCAGCTACTGCCAAGTTACTATTAATATCACAGCGGGAATTCTTCACCCATACGTGACGAGACACTATTACTAATACATGTAGTAACCCACAGAACAATGATACATTATGATGGCTTCTATGTTCATGATTGTTTAGTGATCATTGGACAAAAGTATAATGGATTGCAGGCATCAGGTCCGTAAGATGTTAATTATATTCAAATCCGTGTGTTCCATTTTGTGATGATTAATTCCATTCTTAATTAGTAACGCAATTGTTTTTTCTTTCTTTCTTTATTCGTTCTGTCTTATTTTGTTTATTTATTTAATTTTATTTTGTTGTTGAAACTTAGATTTATTATATGTTGAGCCTGCGTTAAGATTACAGCAATAATATAATACATCTGTATGCATATGAAATGTGGATGCGACTTCCATCCATAATACTATGCTTTCCTGACTCCGCCCACGCTTCGTATATGTATAAACATGACTTTTCTGCCATAGCTAAGGATGTGGATTTTTAATAGGAAATGCTTGGGGCACAGCATGTATAATGTAGAATAGAAATAGATGTAATTGGATATGCCTGAACTAATTTCATGTGATGATTTATAGAAAAGCGATATTTATTTGTCAGACTTTTTTTTTTAAAGCATCGAGTCGTCGGGGATGGGCGAACTATTCCCGCAGCGATACTACACTAATTCAATTACCCATTTAATTAAGCATCGATATCTGCATTGTGAACTGAACATTATTATATTTCACGCGAGATTTTTCAACCAATATATGATAAAATAGGAAGGTTGCCATATTAAAATTATAAGACTGTGATTCATATAGTTGTAGTTGTACATAATCAATAATGTATAGGGTGCTTTCGGATCCGTATTTCACAAAATGAAAGATTCTTACAAAGTCTAATTAATATATTATATAACCATTAGCATACACCCGCCTCGTATATAAAGGAGACAGCTTGCATATATATACTATGACAAGATAAAAGATATTTGCACACACATTCGGGCATTTTCATACAGGCCTATACATATAGCTAGTCAGATAAAGTATTGTTTAAAATCTTTAATAGATGTTCATTCTACCACATACTAAATATACACTACACTACAATATTAGTTTTTTTTTTAACCCACTGTAGACTGTTGTAGATGAGAGAGATGCTATTTTAAGAATACCAGACGAATCCATCTCGATTGTACATATCATTAAGTGTAACTTGACTGAAGTATTCGTCGGAGATTGTGCCTGATTTTTTACATCATGCTTAAGAGGACTTAAAAGCAGTATGGATATTTATTATTCATATAGGTCTATACGATAATATATTCTAATAATATTGTTACTTACGCCAAGAAAAGAAAGAACCAACAATGCGAAATGTGTTTGCATTAACTCGCTGGGTAAATACGTACACTACTATTAGACCTATAACTAAATGTTTGTGCTTCTGAAGTATGATGCATGTCTTTTAATATTAATCTATTTTAATTGCAAATCCATAAATCGTACAGCCTACAACGCTTAGACATTTTCAACATTCAAGGTTACAACAATGATGTGTATTAATGCAGTATGTATTATTTCATCCAAAATTCCACCGCCACCAAAAAAAAACCCCACAAAAAGACCAAAAAACACATTGACATTGACTAAAATTAATCACTAATTTAATTAATGATTGCAAACAACGGAAACTATACAAGTCAATGTTAAGAATACGTTTTAGTAATACTATATGTTTTGTAATAATATCGACTGGTATTATGCATGTACAGTGTATACCAAGGCCAGCCCTAATTACATGTAAATACGTGTTATTTAAATTTATTATTTTTATGGATTGGCAGAATGGAAATCTGCATCAAAAGGTCGAATGTAACACCCATGTGACTACGACATGTAACATCTCTGGATAACATGCATCGTAGAGAGCCATGGAAACAGACCTGGTATTATGCTAATTTGATGAGTTAAAAATAGACATTAGTCACTTCGATAAAAATCTTTTTTTAAATTTCTTTTCACCAAGCGCAATTCAGTCCCTCAATTTTAATAAACATAAAACAATCTATTATGAACAGTCGAATAACTAGATATCATATCAGATTGATTAATGAATGACATAAACGTACTTATAAAGGTAGATCTATACGATACCTAATATATTTTATTCATGATACGTTTTAGTACTGAAACAATGTTTTCTATGTGCAATGCTGCAAATTATTGACCTAGTTATTGGGAAAATTATGTTGTGTTTCTGAATAAATGTAGGGTGTCATTTTGTATCATGAACTATTGTAAATATTTACAAAACGATTGTGTGATAAAAAGTAGAAAACTGGAAAGAAAAGTGTGATAATTACTCTTTGCATCGAATAAAAGAATCGCTCGTTGGTTAAATATGAACAGGGTTTGATCGGATGATAAAGGCCCTGCACAGAGCATGGAAGAGCCCCGCCCACTTCCATGTATTCCTACGCAACAACTTCCGGTTCAATATGGCGACGAGTGTATTTTCTAGTGGCGACTCATCTATAATCTTTCGAGATAAGTTGTAAAGTATATTTATGTGTGTTGCTTCGACTGTTTATCGGCGTCCGACACACCAAGAGGTTATTGTATTTGTGTCGGATGTCAGAAAATAATGGTGGATCGCCGGGAAATACTATTTATCCGACTGTGGGCAGAGACAGGATGAGCGTGTACACAATCAAAACCGCTTCTTGCACTCTATGCTTATCTTCTTACTGTTTGTTGACATTTCACTGGCAGTTGATTTGCCGTCCTTTAATGAAACTGAAAATTCCTGGTCTTCACGTCGAATTGATAAGTTTGCAAAATGGATGAACAGGCACTAAATGAGCTGTTGGAATGTTCTGTGTGTCTAGAGAGATTGGACCTCACAAGTAAAGTTTTGCCATGCCAACACACATTCTGCAGAAGATGTCTGGAGGAAATTGTGTCTACTAAGAATGAACTGCGGTGCCCCGAGTGTAGAACTGTGGTGACAATCAGGGTTGAAGACCTTCCGCCCAACATTTTACTTGTTCGACTTCTGGAAGGATTGAAAACTCAAGGACAGGTGCTCAGTCATACATCGAATATCGAATCGCCTGCACAAAAGACTGACAGTCCAAGCTCATCAAGCTCAAATATACAATCACGTCCACAACGACAGGTGCTTCTTCCTCTCCATTTTTATATCAGTTAATATATATATGTAATTAAAATTGTCCAGCTTACAATGACTTCATTAAAAAAGACGGTTTACATTTTTATTCGCAACTTGTCATTGGTGCATCACTCTTGTTTAATCAGTCTTGTTAGACCCACAATTCAGTAACTTTAATGAAATCTTGCATAATATCTTATCTTGTGTAGGTTTTAAAAAATGTGTAATATCTGTGTGGACATAAAGAGTGTGAAGTGATTATCATTGAATTATCTGTACCCATTACCAGTCGCGGTGTGACAATATTCTATTTTATGCAACATACATGGTGGGAGATATACAATCTTCGAAGTATATTACACAGTTGGAACTACTTTGACAATGACAGGTGGGTGGTAGCGCAGTGGTAGAACATTGGACTTTGGAGCCAAGGGTTCCAGGTTCAAATCCCGCCCCGGGGGCCCGCATTAATGTTCGCGAAAGTTACCATTAATGTTCGCGAAAGTTACCTTTCTGACGCGATATTGATAGGATACAATGTCTGTAGAGTGGCAATGCAGTTATCATCCTTGGTCTTGTCAGTACCAGCCGGTGCTCGCAGGTTTACTGCAACATTCAGTGCCACGGATATTGCGGGTCTCCTCCTGCCCTAAACTGACATGTCGTGATATAAGTGAAAGCGACTCTAAACCCCAATTAAAAATAATAAATAACAATTTGACAATGACATTCCACTGCAGTGCATGCTGATTTCAACATCTGATTGACATGTTTACACAAGACTCAGTATAAATTTATTTGATGTATTGCCGTATACATATCTAAGTAATTCTATTTATCATCAGGATTGTAGACATTAACATTATCATATTAAATAGTAAACTCACTATAATTATAATACATTGTTGAAAGAATAATTTGATCAATGTGTTATTAGGTCATTTTATGTGTATTAATTTCTGGACCTCTTGAACTGTCGTCTATAGATGCTGTAATAAATTGTGATAATTTAGAATGTTTTCTTTAAGTTTGACTATGTTGCATAAAATCAATAACCCACTCAGTACGAGAGATTACAGATTATCTTTCCCTCGTTAAATTAATGTTGTACATCACTCGCTAAAGCTGGTGACTTAATTTCACTCGGGAAAGATAATCTGTAATCTCTCGTACTGAGTGGGTTATTGTCTGTCTATGTGCCATCTGTGATGTAATATAAAACCCAAGCCTTACTCTTTTTAAAGATCATCTGATCATTCATAATAAGTCAGATTACGGGAACATTGTTTTCTTGTGTATATTTTTTTGATCGGCACTGGCCAAATTTATTATCTAAATCAGTATTGATTATAAAATTACATTGCATGGGTTCAATGTTCATAAATTCAATGCTGCCAAAATGATAACAAATCTTCTTTGTATTTGCAAGTTGCATGAATCATCTTTTTTTTTAACCTCATTTATTTCTTCAGAGTGTTCCCTGTGCAAAAGCTTTGTACAACTATGAAGCAAAGGAAAGTGGGTAAGTTTCATTGTTGTGCTGTCAACCTCATTCCCAGGATACTGTTGTTCCACTACATACAATTGTCATGAATATTGGTTGGTTTTTGCATTGCTCAGTGAATGTAAAATTAAAAAAAACTATAGCTAGGAATTTAACTGTTGAGATTGATAGGGAATATTATGCCATAATATAAGTGAAAGAATACGGGACCAAATCTGTGAAATATTACAAATGTTTGGTAATGTCTATCAACATGTACAATCTTCAACATGTTCAAACTATATTGTCAAATGTGTCGGTATGATAGAAAATTACTATATTATTAATATTAACAACCATATCATAATCATTAATAATAATATCAACTGTTTCTTGATTTTCAGCGATCTATCTTTCAAGAAGAATGATATCGTGGTGTTACGGAAACAGATTGATGACAATTGGTACCATGGGGAGCTGAATTCACAGCATGGTTTTTTCCCCATCAATTACGTTGAGGTTGGAATTCGATACTCATGATACAGGATTTGTCTTGACTTACTTGCCCTTGACTTAACTGCATTAGGGAATCCAATTTCTCAAATGACCCTCAAAGCAAAATTATGACTCCAATTCAATAACTATAGTCTTGCATCATTGTTTAACCCCCTCCCTGCTGAATTAGGCAAAATCACTGTCCATTAGGGCATGTCTGGTTGCCTCCAGCAGGGAGAGGGTGAACTCTCTGATATTGTGATCCATATTGTATAGTTAATTAATTCATCGTCATGTATGGGTGAAAGATTCCCGCTGTGACGTAAAACAGTAATTCACTC
>JAUTBT010042011.1:0-17097 GCA_032361225.1 Lepetodrilus schrolli | reverse complement strand
CCTGCCCTAAACTGACAAGTCGTGATATAAGTGAAAGAATCTTGAAAGCGACTTAAAACCCCAATCAAAAAAAAATCCAAAATAAATGTAACATATGGAGTACTATTGGCAAGAATCTACGCAGTCATGCCCCAAATGCCCAACAAACACATCGAAATCCATACATAGCTTGCTTTTCATGTCGATATGTTTTGTTTTTGTTTTGAAAATGTTACCTTTTTAACAGTACGCAATTATTGAATATGAGGTTACCTGTTAATAGTCGTTCACCTGTAGCCGAAACATCAAATTAACTCCCTTGGTAAACATAAACAATCGGGCTAGAGGGGGATTTATCGATAAAATCATTTTGGAGAACATTTTATCATTATTCATTGTGTATGTGTTTTCTACAAATAGAAGATTATTTCACCATATGTTATGCTTTTAAAAAAATATGCAATGCCAATGATTGCACGAGTTTATTTTGCTATTCATACGACATTATCTAGAGGTCATGGTCAAGTAGGGTGAGCGTTGGCAGCGTTCGTTGTTATTTTTACTGATCACTCATGAACATGTTTTAATATTTAATCGCTAATATAGTGAGTTATTTTTTACGTCCCAGCGGGAATCTTTCACCCATATGCGATGACTGCTAAAAGAAAATTACCTGTCCTGATATATACTTGCATATTGATTCATTGATAATATATGTTTACTGTAACACAACGCGCAATAACCATTATAAAAATCTGGGTTGATCCTGCTTTACTGGGGACGTCTTTCTTCTCATACGTAAACCGAAAATTGCATCATAAAATTAAAGATTACGGTTATATTACTCATACTGTTTATATTATACAAATGTGATGAACTGACCAGGGTCGAGTTGCACGGCACTCTACAATAGTTACAATAGCTGTCTTATTCAGATAGCCTACAAGAGCTTCGTGCAACCCAATTCTAATTGTAGAATATGTAAGAGCCCATGTGTTGTTGCAATGTGTTCTTACGGGTAGATGCATTTATGTTGAAATTCAATAATGGATGTAACGATTCGGCGCACACTTGTTGGCCTGTGCCCAAATCAATACTACGCGGCTTTTACATATCGGACGAATGTCAGCAAGAGACCAGCCTTTCCATACACACAGTACAGAGCCGATGTGACGTCCTGGAGATGGAACCACATGCAATGACCGCCACCCCTTAAAAACCTATATAGACTCCAACATTACTTCCTTAAAATGCAACTAATTCTAGCATTTCGTCATCCAATCGTCTAAAGACGTGGCACTATTGTAATGTTCACACTGATTGTCCTAGGTTAATTAGACCAGTATTGATTTGTGAAGACTAAATGACTACAATTAGCAATCTGCTGGTCGTGTGTCCACTACTGGGCACTGTTGTCCTTCATGCTGATTCTCATTTCCTATCCTTGAAATCACAACCTGATACTGATACGATGATTACACACATTTGTATTACGTTCTCAGAGTACACTGGATGTATCAAATTGTCGTGGTACGATCTACTTGAAAAAAATGACATTCGTAACCGACACATGCCTTAGAGATGTGTGTAGTTGCAGATAATGATGATAATGATGATAATGATGAAGACAATGTTGTAAGTGGGGAAGAGGATGGTGGTGGGAGGGTTGGGGGGTGGGGGTGGGGGCAAGGTGGTGGTCGCGTAGCCGTGGTGGTTGTCGTGGTGGTTGTGGTTGTTGTGGTAATAATGTTGCTGCTGCTCATGATGATGATGATGGTTGTGGTGGTGATTGTTGTGATGATGATGATGACGACGACGACAATGACGATACTGTTGTTGATGATGAGGAGGAGGAGGATAATGATGATGAGGATCATGCTGACGACGCCGACGACGATGACGATGTTGATGTTGATGATGATGATGATGATGATGATGATGATAAAGTTGACGAAGCTTATGATATGGGAAACCATTAAATGATCTGTGTCAATGTCTTCGCGGAAATTTATGTAAAACATTTATGTAAAAGTATACAATTTATTTTATATTATGCTAAACGATTACCCTTTATTGTCATTCACAAGGCATGAAAGTTCTCTGTTTATTACATTTTACTAACTGTCTGTCTGTCTGTGTGTGTCTGTGTGTGTGTGTGTGTGTGTGTGTGTCTGTGTGTGTGTGTGTCTGTGTGTCTGTGTCTGTGCCTGTGTGTGTCTGTGTGTGTATGTATATATATATATATATATATGTGTGCGTGTGTGCGCGCGCGTGTGTGTGTATGTGCGTGTGTGTGTGTGTGTATGTGTGTGTGTGTGTGTGTGTGTGTGTGTGTGTTCTCTTATAAACTCAAACACTAGTGTGAATTCTATTGATAATATTATATTTTATATAAATTATTTACCTAAATTATTTATGATATGTTAAGAGTAACAAGCAGATATTATTCGTAATAGTTTCCGAAATGCCATTGGGTGAAGCTATTACGATGTACTTTCTGGAACAAAGATACGATCTAAGAGTGATAGACTTGGTGTTGCTTTTGTTATCTTATGAATCATCGCTGGTCTATTTTCGCCATTAAAAAAAAGTACACACGCCATCTATTCTATACATAGTTTGTAAACACTGAATGTGATTCTAGGTGATATCAAGATCAAGACAAGTCACATTCTGCAAAGAGAGTTCTGTTATTTAAACTCAAACAAAAATGATGTAATTCGTACTGTTGCGGTATTCCATTATGTTCTTGTCAGATACAGTATTCGGAACATACAACATTGACTTTTAACTAATATTTGAAGACATATCTGGCTTGATGTACGCAAACACGCTGTTAAACCCGGAATTTGAGCCTGTATCAGAGAATCACTGATGTGAGAAGCTCATGTTTGTTTTAATGAGCTGTCTCCAAGGGAGCAACCGTTTTCATTCATTGATCACGTGACTTCCGGCTATTCCGCATCAGCTGCTTGTTTCATTGAACTCGCTCTGGCTGAAACAGAAACGTGTCTTCAAGAATGTTTACGAAGATACACAAACAGGTGAGTACTGCTGTATGTGGCATCAAATGTGATGGTGGTATTGAACATATATAAAACAAAATTATGTTCTATTGTGTGTGAATTAGGTTTTTAACCAGCCACTGATTCTATATCTAGTCTTCCCTTGTGTTTCATTGGAAACGATAGATTTTGTTGCTGAAGGCATTCAGTGCAAATAATATATTATAATATACTATTATACTATTATACTATATGCGTGCATGGTTCGCATGTATTAGAAAGAAAAAATATGTTATAAAATAAACATTTTCCGAAATTATACTTTTACTATTTATCTGAATATTCGATGTAGACAGTAATACTTAATACATTGTTATTGAATTCTGCATACGTCATTCTTTCCAAAGGCAATATGTTGATATGTGTTTTCTACCAGTTTGAACGTACACGATTATTGGTTGTAAAATAATGTGCTCATCAATATATGCTTACGTGAAGCTATAGGGAATAATAATGGTTCTTACATTCTATGTTACGTACTCTGTATTGCCCTACTGTCGACCAATATCTAGTTACCATCAACTATACCAAGCGATATCCACCTCACTGGCGACCTGAACAAAGTCATAATTTGCACTTACCCCTTACCACAGTCTACACAATGATTTTGCTCCTCAGGTGTCGTCAATAATTAAGTAGTGTGTCCACTCATTACGACGGTGTTAATTAGCAGTGATCGTTCGTATGGCCTCGACGGAGGTCGTCAGATGAAGTTAACCTGACTGCTAGGTGGATTTGCTCGGCTAGGTGGGGTAAATGGCATTGCCTGAGGGACACACAACCCATCCTTATTAAATCCCCCGAACAGCATAAAATAGCATCATTCATTTAATAGCTGCCATAGAACTGAGGTTATTTGGACGAACTACGTTTAACCCTAATTGTAATCAAGGCAGTACTCCAATAATAATAATAATAATAATAATAATAATAACAATAATATCTTATCGCGTTTTTTTTAAAGGTTTAAGGAATATATTTGAAAAGAAATGTAGCCACAAGGATTTAATCATCCTTTACGAACCGCTCGTAGAATTTCAGTAGCTTCATTCATTGGAATTAATAAAATGAGTGGAGTATCTTGTGAGGAAGAGAACGGTGTTCAATATGGTCGTGTGTTTATTCTAAGTCGATCCGTGGATGCCAACAGGTTTGTGGAAGGATTCTCTGTGGAATAAAGACTATCTGACTCATACAGTAATCGTGAGATTTTAGTAATACTTTGTTGGCAACAAAACCACCCTAGACACCAACCCTACCCCATGTCACCACTACTTACTAAGACAGACACACGATACAGACAGACAAACATTTGTTTACGTCTCAGCTGTGTACATCAGCCAATCCCACTCTCAACACTAAAGGTCGACCCAAACCGTGTGAGCGTACATGCGATGCGATTCGCAACGACAAATCGCAGGAGTAGAACAAGCTCTATTCGTACGACCAATCGAACAAGGCTCGTCGTACAACCGATCGGCCCGTGTGGGCGAACCTTGTCTAACGTCAACACCGCTTTCTAAAATGTCTATTTTTATTTTTTTAAATAATAATAATAAACAGCCCTCATAGCAACACCACCTACATGTAAGTCTAACGTCAAGTCCTCTTTCTGAGAGTCTATAGTGAAAAGAAAATAATAGACTATTCTTTTATCAACACTAAGTCTAACGTCAACACTACTCTTTATACCTACATTACAGCTCTAGCACTAACGTCTAACGTCAACACTACTCTTTATACCTACATTACAGCTCTAACACTAAGTCTAACGTCAACACTACTCTTTATACCTACAACAGCTCTAACACTAAGTCTAACGTCAACACTACTCTTTAGACAAAACTAATACTGTACAGCTCTAACACTAAGTCTAACGTCAACACTACTCTTTATACCTACATTACAGTTCTGACACTAACGTCTAACGTCAACACTACTCTTTATACCTACATTACAGTTCTAACACTAACGTCTAACGTCAACACTACTCTGTATATCTCCAACAGCTCTAACACTAAGTCTACTATCAACACAACTTTCTAAAACTGCATGTACGTTAAGTCTAACGTCAACATTTTAATGTTTTTAAAAAACAAAAAACCCAACTAAATGTACGTGTAAATCTAACGTCAACAGAACTTTGTAAACAAAACTGCACCACCCTCTACAATAACTCAGCCCACGCGACAACCACTTCCTAATCGATACCACTCGCTTTGAATCTGTACCAGATTATCAATGTTTGGTTATCATAGTAGACGACAACAAGTTTTAGCAAGTGATGCAGACAGACAGGCAGACGTCTCACCTCACATAAAATATGGTACATAAATAGAACACGGTAACAATGCAACAGTTAATACAATAGTAGTCCAATTAGAATTATGAGAGACGATGTACCGTATAACCGGAAATTTTCGAGGTAGGCAAATATCCTTGATGTTAACCTTGAATACCTCGAAAGTTTCCTGCCTCAAACATTTCCTGGTATACGGTATATACACTAAAACCATATCACATTATATATGTAAGTATGTACACAAACAGCAAACAACAACAACATAACATTCATGCGGTAGGATGTAGACGTGTATTTTTTTAATCAAAATAATAATGTGGTCCTGCGGGGTGGAGCTAGTCAATTGTATCCATTAATATTAACGAGATACCCCCGTGTATTATTATTAGCATGCCCCCAAAATGTAATTATTATTAAATATTAATCATTCTTCATGAATATCAATAGTGGTAATAATAGTAACATTATTATTATTATTATTGTTGTTATTTATTATTATTAATATTATTAATAATAATATTGTATAATATTATTATTGTTGTTATTTATTATTTTTATAAATAATAATAATTATTATTATTATAAATAATAATAAGAATAATAATAATAAGAATATTATTAATAATAATAATATGTGTTTATTCATTTTTTAATATCGCGCCATTCATGGACGGGCGCCGCCTATTGCCCACCCATTGCCCACCCATTTCCCACCCAAGCATACAGCACCTATCCATTTATAAGGTTTGCATGCTATAACTAGAACATGGACTTCCCTCATAAGGAAAACAATGAATGCGTATATAGCATATTTACATCGTGCATGGTTGAACATTAGAAGACGCCATTGATGGAAGCAATCCTTATTTTTATAGAGCAACAAATTATGGTTAATCAGTAGGTTAGCATCGATGTTGTTCTAAAGGAAAACTATCCACAATTAGTTAACAGGAAAAGGTAAGGTTTGTAAAGATTAATTTAAACCCTGTATTGTATTAATAAGATAAAACCTAAGACCATGATGCAAACATAACATCGTTAGTTCATCTACTTCAATTGTGGTTAAGAATCGCAGTGTATACTCCCCAGGGAATTGAGAAGGAACACTGAGTGTACACTGATTCATTGACCGGGGATAATGTGGCTCTTTGAGCATGGCGTACTGGTGGATTTGGTGCTATATAAGTAGTTGTTATTGTTATGATTATTATTAGTAGTATTATTAGTAGTATTAGTAGTAGTAGTAGTAGTAGTAGTAGTAGTAGTAGTAGTAGTAGTAGTAGTGCTAGTAGTAGTAATAGTGTAGGGCTGGTGGTAGCGCAGTGGTAGAACGTTTGACTTCGGAGCCAAAGGTTCCAGGTTCATATCCCGCCCCGGGGGCCCTGCATCAATGTTCTTGTTCTCGCAGGTTTACTGCAACATTCAGCGCTACGGATGATGCAGGTTTCCTCCTGCCCTAAGCTGACAAGCCGTGATATACGGAAGAATCTTGAAAGCGGCTCTAAACCCCCCAATTAAAAATAATAATGTAGTAGTAGTACTAGTAGTAGTAGTGGTGGTGGTAGTAGTAGTAGTGGTAGTAGTAGTAGTAGTAGTAGTAGTAGTAGTAGTAGTAGTAGTAGTAGTAGTATGATGATGATGATAATGATAATGATAATGATGTACTAATACAACAGAAATAATATATTAAACCAACCGAATCCTTTGTCTGGTTTTAACAATCCCTCTAGAGAGACACGAGACTCCACTGTCTGTTGCACAGTCATAAAAACAACTGACTGGATCGTATTGAGAAGTCGTTCATTATTAATTATATGGCAAACCAAAGACAGGTTTCGAAATCAGGAGTCTGGTATTCAATGCATCAAAATTGTAATACGTGCACACTTGGAATCGGCGGATTCTATTGCTATACGAAAAGCCAGTGTCATGACAGTAAGATCTGTAAGTGAAGACGTATCGTTTAGTATTAGCGTACATGTATGTATGTATGTATGTATACCTGATTTCATGCATATTGACCACAGGTATAGTTTTGCATTGTAGATCTACAATGCCATACAGCGTGTTCATTTCACCTGCGGGTTGTGTTCACGATGGCGACTTTATAGACCAAAAGCTCTTCAAAATCAATACACACATTTCATCACAGACACTGTACACCAATGTTGGCAATTTCACTAATGTGTATGACAGAAAGGTATTTGTAATGTAACTTACCTGTTTTCGTGGCACGTCCAGGGTGTACATGGTTCAGATAAAGTCTGACATGTCACATGACACATTGGTCAGAGATGCTGCTGCTATCGACAACCTCTATGACCGCGCATGCTCATTGAACGCAAATTGTTCCTCGCCTCACCAATTCCATTGATGCATGCACAGACGCATGAATTATTGACAGTCGCTGACAGCACACCTGTACTGAAATCGAGTAAAGGTTGTACATTACGGTACCCGAGAAGTGCAGACTCGGCACGTGATCGTGGTGCCATTATCTGATTGGTCACAATGGTTAGTGCCAACGTATTTGATACAATGTTGGTATTTTGCATATATTATTGTAGCGCGGTGGCTCGTTTCTTTGTTATCCGAAGAATGGTTGACGCTGGGAAATAGATATGTTTGGATGCCGTTGAAATGACTGTTCATCGCAAACAGGCTATTGGTCTATTCATTAGCTTGAGACGTAATTAATAGGACAGAGCAGGTGAATAAATTGTTTTAAAGTAATTGACACTTTACGTGATGTTGTGCACTGATTCAACTGTTTCATCGACATCGCTATATTACCAGCTGATATTCATATTCTGCGCGCACTAGCATCCCTATTGTTGAGATTTTAAAGAGATTCGAACAGTGCGAAAATACGAGGTAGCCTACTAGTAGCCTATGTGAAATTGTACATTTTTGTCAGTTTATACAGATTCTATACTGCATAATATTTTATTTTTTTTAAAGATTTTTTTTTAAAATTTGTTTAAATTTTTATTATTATTATTTTTGTTGTTGTTGTTGTTTTTGTCAGTTTATACAGATTCTATACTGCATTTTTAAAATTTTTTTAAATTTTTTTATTTTTTAAATTTTTTATTATTATTATTTTTGTTGTTGTTGTTTGTGTGTGTGTGTGTGTGTGTGTGTGTGTGTGTGTGTGTGTGGTGTGTGTGCATACATCCAACACTGGCATTAGTTTATAGGGCTTACTTCAATGACCATGTGTTCAAATATGGAATAACGCTGACAATTACACATTGGGTTTCAATATTGTTGATTTCATGACTGGGTTGACTCAAACTGTAAATTTCAGCAATTATAACTGATATTAATTATACACAGTATAATCCTTCATCGTGTTCATATTGAATTAAAAGTTAGGTGAGCGCAAGCGATGTGAGTGCAGCCACGTTGATGCATCCTGAAAATGCAATGGTGCGGTATTCCTGTTTTCTGAAGATAGATCATTAAACTGAGTCGCACAGATGGAATGTGAAGGGTGATGCAAATGTATACTATGACTTTGCATTTGTCGATATTTATTATTGTTCATTTATGTAATATATATAGATATAGCTATATTTGCAAGAATATACGTCTTCACATATCAAAAACGACAAGACAAGCAAATATTTTCTCCGCCTTAAGGTTTGTTAATATAGATGATGAATATAGATAATAATAGTAATAATAATAATAATGTTTTTATAGTGCCTATATCTCCAACATATGCTGCTCAGTGACGCTTTAAAAGAACGAATTAAAAACAGTAATAATAATAATAACAGGACACTTAATATAGCGCATAATTTCATGCGTAATGCATGCTCAAAGTGCATAAAATAATGTATAGAGTTACAAGGCAAAGTTGCAGTACAAGCATATAGTATACCAACAAATCACTTTCAGACTTTCAGTAATTGCATGACGACGTTGAAAAGTCACCAAGTCTTATCTTTCATAGACAATTAATTGACTACTATTATATCTATAAACTTATCAGGATATTGGCGATTTATATATTGGACTATTATATTCGTCATTTTAATTTATGCCCAAGTATCGTACCTCAAGATCACATCGCAACATTGAGTCTCGACATGTGGGGCCTACCTAATCTCTCAACATTGCACGTCGCACTGTTTATCCCACACCGCATCGCAACATACATGCAACTTAAAATTAATAGATAATGACAAGTAATATTGATAAGCACTGGTCCTTTTCCCTGGTCCATGTCGATCACCCCTTTCTGTTCACCCAGCTGGGAATGCGTAGATGTGAATGCTAACCTTTTGGCGCCCGAAACGGCAGGTAAGGTTATATACTCCCCAGTGTGTTGAGAAGGAAAATGAAAGCACACTAATCCATTGACTGATGTAAAAAATTTAATCGCTATGAGCAAGCTTTCGACAGTGAGTTTGGCGCAATAATGCGCACATCATAATCTTTATCAAAGTTACTTTACGAGGAAGATATTGTAGGATCTGTAACATGCATAGCGTTTACACATACAAGTTCAAGACAGTACGATTTCATGCAAATGTTCAAATTTTATATGGGGATTTGTGAACTTGAGCATGACACTGTACTAAAAATAAAAATAATAAAACAGTTTTACAATCTCGGGGTCAGATGAACTACTGTATTTAATAACTATGCTACGTTTGTATGTATTAATTAGCACTGGACCCATTGGTGGTGGCGGGGTGGGTGGTAGCCCAATTGTAAAATATTTGGACTTCGGAGCCAATATAAAGGCCCATGCAGGTTCAAATCCCGTTACCTTTCTGACGGGATCATGATACCTACGATGCGCTGACTCTGTACCGTGGCAATGCAGTTATCATCCTTAGTCTGTCAGTACCAGCCGGTGCTCGCGGGTTTACTGCAATATTCAGCGCTACGGATGTTGTGGGTTTCCTCCCGCCCTAAACTGACACGACGTGATATAAGTGAAAGAAGCTTGAAAGCGG
Source organism: Lepetodrilus schrolli (assembly GCA_032361225.1). NCBI lineage: Eukaryota > Metazoa > Mollusca > Gastropoda > Lepetellida > Lepetodrilidae > Lepetodrilus > Lepetodrilus schrolli. The sequence continues at coordinate 6,778 of JAUTBT010042011.1, read as the reverse complement.
CTGGATCTAAACCCTAATTTTAAAAAAAATATTATAATAATATTTAGTGGTATATCAGGTTCAAACGCAACATTATGAGATATACTAATATTAATAGTTGGATTAGTACTAATTAGGTAACATTGTTAATCATGTTGTTAATTATTGACACTATGTATTGTATGCGTTGTGATTGTTCTAAAATATAACTACAATTTGCAACAATGTGTAACAATCTATTAAGTGATTGTTCTAAAAAAAATAACTACAATTTACATCAATGTGTAACAATCTATTGAATGAAAAGCACGTAATTATGCTATGACTGTAGTTCTAAATGTTTCCAATTATTAACACTTTGTCGATTTGGGTCGCATAGATTAACAAAGTAAATACAATTTATAACAATGTGTAACGCCTGATTGAATATTAAAGCAACACGTACATTCTGCTGTTGTAAATGGTTTCAATGTTACTGACACGAACGAAAATAAACCAGTGAATAATAAATTTAAGACACAAACGTTTCTGTACGTAATAAATTCGGAATAATGCACGAATACTGTAATATACTAAATATTGTTTGTTTTTCTTTTGTTACAACGCACCAGCGATACCCTTTTAAGACGCTTCACATGTGGATCCGAGAACTTATGTAACGTAAATGTACACCCTACACAAATGGGCACAGTAGTCTAGAACGTCGTACGTAGATTTAATATGTCCGTCTTCCTGACAGAAACAGACCGACTACAAAAGAATCACTTCGGTTGAGATTTGGAAGGGTCTTCTAGATATCGTATTCTACGCTTGTTTCCACGGCGAACGGGTCAATATAGTTGCGCATGCGTAGTTAGACATCGTATACGCAGTGGGTCAATGCTGAGAAGAGTGGAAGCGAGAAAATGTCAAGTAATTTCGCAAATGTACGCACACGAGAGGTCTAACCAGATGTACGACCACAAGACAAAGGAATTCGACGTCTCGTGCATTCAGATATCCTGCATGCCGGACTACACTCGATGCGTAAAAACAACGGATTTACGTTCTGTAAGTGCGATTTCGTCATTAATATTCTATGCTTCCACAATGGGGACTCGAATATGCCATACGACAAGCGTATTTGCAGTCATCGATTCTCCATACTAAGGGAAGCAACTCGTGATATTCGTGAATATTCCGCGTTGTGTTCGTAGTTATGGTTCTATCCCGATTTTTTTTTGTCGTTTATCACTGTAGTAACTAAGCCGGTGTTTATGTAAATTGCCTTAAATTAATAGATATATTATAGGAGAGTAATATTGTCTAGAATGGCTAGTTGTTACTACATTACATTAGAAACAACGGTTACGAAATATTACGGTAGCGAGCTAGACAAAGACGAAGATTAAAGAAACATTTGTAAAAAAAAATTATATATATTTTTTAAATTTTAGAATACACATCATTTCCGACTCATGTGGTTATATTATATACTATATATAACTGAAAATGCTGAAACTGATTTTGAAGTCTCATTCAGTCACAGGTATAAATTATATTAATATTGCATTTGTGCTCTTCCATTATGTGTAGGGTAAGTTACTAAAACATTCAATATTTAAATATCATTTATGATACATTGTCATTATTAAAGGCATATAATCACAGTTTGTTGACATATTTCATGGTCAAAAATAGTTTCAATACCTGAAAGTATGTACATTTTATTTGTCTACACAAGTATATTGGACAACAAGTTAATTTTCCTCATGTCCAACTGATTACCAATATTTTCATTTATTTTTATTTTTAATTTCCACATGGTAAAAATGGTGAGATAATAAATAAATAAAATATGAAAATATTGAAAACGAGTGGGACATGAGGAAAATGTAGCTTGTTGCCCAATATCTTTTATGTAGACAAATCAAATGTACATACAAGTAAAGATGGTTGACCATGATATATGTCAACAAACCATGATTGTAGGGATTGTGGGTGAAATATTCCTGCTGCAACATAAAGCACTAATTCATTCATTCATACCATGAGTATTTGCCTTTAACATGTTTAATGTCTTATATATAATATAGTCATCCAATGTACCTCAATTACTGCTCATCATAATTATTATTATATATATATATATTAATAACACTTAAATATTTATACATTTCAGAATAAAGTGTACAAATTAGGATCATATCTTGTACAATCAGTTGTTTGTAAATGAAATAACAATGGCGTCTAACATCAAAGCATCATTTACTAAACGGAAAAGTAATTTTACTTTCACCGAGACTGATCTTTTGTTGACGGAAATCGAAAACAACAAGGAACTGTTAATGTCGCCCCCTGGTGTTGCCAATAACAAACAGTACAAACGTCACGCCTGGGAGAATATCACGGCTCAGATAAACGCCATTGGTGAAGGCGATGAACGAACTATGGAGGAAATCCGGAAGAAATGGAGCGACATGATGCATTTGGTGAAAAGAAAATGCTCGAAAGGAAAACAGGATCTGAATGACATCGAACTGAGAGTGATGGCTTTAAAATGTGAAAGTGATGTGTGGTCTCTGAACGCACTTTCGGACGCAGCTAGTTCCGTATCCAGAGTGACTCCGGAACCAGATTCCATGTCCAGTACGTCTGGAGGCGAGATTCAGATAAAACAGGAAGTAACCGACGACGAGTATGATCATCCGCGGGTGTATTTCAATGGAATCAGACCAGCTTCTCCTGAACAGAACGCCCATACTGAACATGACAATGACCATGATGATGATGATGAAGATGATGATGATAATGATGATAATGATGATTATCCTGAGGTATGTATCATTATTGTCATTGTTATTCAGATCATTGTATTGTTGTTAGTAACTTACTATTATACTTATGATTATTATTATTATTATTATTATTATATATTTCTATTATTATTATATATTACTATTATTATTATATATTATTATTATCATTATATATTACTACTATCATTATATATTACTATTATTATTATATATTACTATTATTATTATATATTACTATTATCATTCTATATTATTATTATTATTACTATTATTATATATCACTATTATCATTATATATTACTATTATTATATATTACTATTATTATTATATATTACTATTATTATTATTATTACTATTATTATTATTATTATTATTACTATTATTATTATTATTACTATTATAATTATATATTACTATTATTATTACTGTTATTATTCTTCTTCTTACAGTTATTACTATTATTAGTCTTACTATTATTATTATTATTAACTATCGTCGCAAATGGGTGAAAGATTCATGCAGCGACATTAAACTCCATTATTAACTAATGATTCATGCATGGCATTATCCCTGTCAGTCAAGTAGAATTGGAAGTGTACTTCCAAATAAAATATTTTCATACTTCATAATTCATACTTCATCATTTCTTCATCATTTTTTTGACTGATACTTTTTGACCTTCTGATAATTTTTTTTTACAATTCTTTAAAGTCTAGCCATTCGTTTAACCCCCTCTAGCTTAACATGTATATACACTGGGTTGCATACTCCCCGTGGAATTGAGAAGGAATTGAGGACACACAGATCCAATGACTGGGGTAATAATGTAGCGCTATGAGCTTGCCGCTTTCGGGTGTAGATTTGGTGCAACATAAATGTTCACATTATTATTATTATTATTACACTGACCTGTTTTTCAGACACCGATACTTTACGAATACGATTCCGCGACACGTAAAAGGAAGAGCAACTTCAGCATGAGCGAGAGGAGTGCGATGGTGGGCGGAGTCAGAAAGAGGCGGTCGATCATCCTGTCCAAAGCCAACGACATGGCCACTCACGAGAAGAAGCGACTGGCGTGGGACAACATCACTGCGGAAATCAACCGGGCGGGCAAGGGAGACTACCGGACCACAGAGGAAGTGAGGAAGAAGTGGAACGACATGCAGAGTCTAGCACGGAGGAAGAAGAGGCAGATGATGGAGATCGCGCTATTGGAGGCAGTGGGCAACAAAGAAAGTGGTGTTGGAGAAATTGAGGATGATCTGGAGGTCAAGGTCAGTTACTTTGGTTTATTTCTTCCAAGAGTTATATGAGGTGGACTTGAATCCAAGCTGTAAGCTGGCATCGTTGATGCCCTGAGAAATGTAGTTACTCATCCATTTCATCTCAAGAATTCCTTACTGTGGAACTAAATACCACGCCCTGGGGCGGGTGGTATCGCAGTGGTAGAACATTGGACTTCAGAGCCAAAGGTTCCAGGTTCAAATCCTGCCCCGGGGGCCCAGCATCAATATTTGCGGAAGTTACCTTTCTGACACAATATTGATAGGTTGTGCTGTCTGTAGAGTGGCAATGCAGTTATCATCCTTGGTCTTGTCAGTACCAGCCAATGCTCGTAGGTTTACTGCAACATTCAGCACTACAGATGTTGCTAGTTTCCTCCTGCCCTAAAATGACAAGCCGTGATATAAGTGAAAGAATCTTGAAAGCGGCTCTAAATGCCAATTCAAAACAAACTTTTTAAAAATACCACACCCCAAACAGGATTCAAACTAGAACTTTCAGGTTTATATTCCAACAAAACAATTCATAAATATAACAAATTTAACTCAACTGTTTTATCGTTAGACATGCCATAACCCCCTTCTTCCCAAAGGTTTAGCAATGTAGGCTTGAACCCAAGATATAGGCCAGTATGTCCGGCACTCCACGCTATGACTACGATACCATCCGTCTCTTGTTTCAGGCCAATGCAGGTAGTTTGGTGGAGATGGAAGATGGCAACAGCATGGACTTCATCGAGCGGGTCATGGCCTCCAACTACACGGACGGCGCGGACCGGGAGGACGACTTCCTGGACGACAATGAGGAGGAAGAGGTTGGGAACAACGACAGCGACAGCAACTGTAGCGAGGTTGGTACTGTGTTGTTACTGTGTTGTTACTGTGTTGGTACTGTGTTGCTACTGTGTTGTTACTGTGTTGGTACTGTGTTGGTACTGTGTTGGTACTGTGTTGTTACTGTGTTGGTACTGTGTTGTTACTGTGTTGCTACTGTGTTGTTACTGTTACTGTGTTGTTACTGTGTTGGTACTGTGTTGGTACTGTGTTGTTACTGTGTTGCTACTGTGTTGTTACTGTTACTGTGTTGGTACTGTGTTGGTACTGTGTTGGTACTGTGTTGTTACTGTTACTGTGTTGTTACTGTGTTGTTACTGTGTTGGTACTGTGTTGGTACTGTGTTGCTACTGTGTTGGTACTGTGTTGTTACTGTATTGCTACTGTGTTGGTACTGTGTTGGTACTGTGTTGCTACTGTGTTGCTACTGTGTTGGTACTGTGTTGTTACTGTGTTGCTACTGTGTTGCTACTGTGTTGCTACTGTGTTGTTACTGTGTTGCTACTGTGTTGTTACTGTGTTGATATTGTGTTGGTACTGTGTTGTTACTGTATTGCTACTGTGTTGGTACTGTGTTGGTACTGTGTTGGTACTGTGTTGCTACTGTGTTGTTACTGTGTTGCTACTGTGTTGTTACTGTGTTGGTACTGTGTTGTTACTGTGTTGGTACTGTGTTGTTACTGTGTTGGTACTGTGTTGGTACTGTGTTGGTACTGTGTTGGTACTGTGTTGTTACTGTGTTGCTACTGTGTTGGTACTGTGTTGTTACTGTGTTGGTACTGTTGTTACTGTGTTGGTATTGTGTTGTTACTGTGTTGCTACTGTGTTGCTACTGTGTTGCTACATACTGTAGGTATACAGCACTCAAGCAAGGCAGATTTGAGTCTCAACTCCCTAAAATTGAACAAATACAAGACTAGATTATAAAACATCACTTATTAAACATCACAAGTATCAGTTATCACAAAAGCCTTATTGTAGTAAACTTACTACCGTATGTGCCACTGCCCACAATTAAAAATCTGGATCCACCCCTGGATATTCATGTCCACTACATATATTGGAGACCAAATTCCTGTCCACTCTACATATATATGTAAGATGAAATGTTCATGTCCACCCTGGGTATATTGGAGATGAAATTCATATCCACCCTGGGCATATTAGGGACAAACAATTCCTGTCCACCCTGGGTATATTGGAGTTGAAATCATGGACACTTTGAGACAATCTGTAGTTGCTTGTGTTACAGTGGACACCAGGAAGTAGACGGAAGTCCAGATCCACCTCCACCGTCAAATGCAGGTCCTCCCGCAAAGGCAACTTCTCCACCTCCGAAACAAACATCCTATTGGACGAAATATACCGGAGGAGACGAGTGTTGTTCTCGCCCAACCTCGACCGCAGGACCGGCGAGAAGAAACGCATCGGGTGGACCAAGATCGCCAAGTACGTCAGCACAGCTTGCAAGAAGGAGCAGAGGACGGCCAACGAGGTCCGCAAGAAGTGGAGCGACCTGTTCACGAGGGCCAGCAAGTACCGCGTTAAGCAGGAGCAGAGGGACGGGGAGGAATTGGAGGAGGACGTGAAACTGAGCGACATCGACAAGGTCAACGAGAGGGTTCTGTACATCTACGACCAGAGGGACGAGGTGATGCGACACTCAAATGAGGAGTTCATGAAGTCCGTGTTTGAAGAGGAAATTGTAAGTTTCATTATTATCATCCTGGATTATTATATATTTTTTTAATTGGGGTTTAGAGCCGCTTTCAAGATTCTTTCACTTGTATCATGGCTTGTCAGTTTAGGGCAGGAGGAAACCCGCAACATCCGTAGCGCTGAATGTTGCAGTAAACTTGCAAGCACCGGCTGGTACTGAC
>JAUTBT010042000.1:0-17101 GCA_032361225.1 Lepetodrilus schrolli | reverse complement strand
AATGTTGCAGTAAACCTGTGAGCACCGGCTGGTACTGACAAGACCAAGGATGATAACTGCATTGCCACTCTTCAGACGGCGCATACTATCAATATCTCGTCAGAAAGGTAACTTTCGCGAACATTGATGCAGGGGCAGGGTTTGAACCTGGAGCCTATGTTTTCTGCATTGAGCTGAATTGGTATATTGGTCATGTTTGCTGTATTAGATTTGATTCCTACAAGCCGCGATGTAGAGCATGTGATCATCATCAGCATTGTGATTGTTAATGTTACTGGTAGGTCTTTACTTTGGAACATTTGTTTTCGGAATCTTTATCATCAAATTGTCAGGAAAGTGATGAATATGTGTATATTTTTTTAATGAGATACTCATGTGCTTTGGTTTCCATCACATGACAATTATTCTTGTGTCAGTGACAAATATGACGATGACGATTATCATGATGATGATGATGATGATGATGATGATGGATTGATTGATTGATTGATTGATTGATGATGATGATGATGATGATGATGATTGATTGATTGATTGATTGATTGATTGATTGATGATGATGATGATGATGATGATGATGGTGGTGGTGGTGGTGGTGGTGGTGGTGGTGGTGGTGGTGCATTATTACCAGGTTAATGGATAAGTATACTCTCATATGCCTGGGGCATATACAACCCAAGCTGCCTTTCAGGTGGTTAGAAGGTTTATCATTGTTGATGCTGAGTTTTTGCATTGTTGTTGATGACGATGGAACATCACAGTATTGGTTATTGACTGACTATGGACATGCTGTTATGTGAGTTGTTAAAAATACAAAATAATATTATGGAAGATAATAAAATGACAATAGGAATTTTATTGCAAATCTACTTTCAATAGAGATGAACATAATGATAAAGATGATAAAATGTCAATGGTGTTTATCCACAATAACAATATATCACAACTCTACTTTCAATGCAAAATGTCAAAGATTAGCATCACAGAATATATTAAAATGACAATATTATTTAATCATAGCAGCAGTTTTATCACAATTCTACATTAAATATAAAGACAAGAATCACAGCAAATATTAAAATGACAATGATATTTAACAACAAATATAATTCAAATACAGTTATCACCAACGCTGAAGATATTAAAATGGCAATTAATATTTAACGACAATAGCAATGTTTCAATCACAATTACATTCACATTGACGGGGTAAAAATCAATAACCTGGGGAAAGTTGCATACTAATTACTGCAGCCACACTGGGGCAATGTCTAGGATCAGCTGACAGCCTCACCAGGAATCAGATCAGCATTGTTTACCTAATGTCCGCAGTTGTCGGCATCACGTATATATTGCTCTGATGGCAGACTGGCTGCAAGCTATTGATTCCCCAGCACATCATAATGCAATGTGCAGGCGGAGAGTTTGTCTCCTCCGACACACAGATAGCCTGTCTCCTCTGACACACGGAGAGCCTGTCTCCTCTGACACACAGATATCCTGTCTCCTCTGACACACGGAGAGCCTGTCTCCTCTGACACACGGAGAGCCTGTCTCCTCTTGACACACGGATAGCCTGTCTCCTCTGACACACGGAGAACCTGTCTCCTCTTACATCACCGCGTTCATCCACCGTATCTCTCAATCCGACTCCGTCCACCGTAGTGTCTCTGGACCGTGCGTGTGTGCATGTACATAGGACACAGGACTGTAGCAGGGGGCTACAGCTAGTGAGGGGCTCTATCTGCCAGAGATGCGTGGATTCCCTCGGTGTGTCCTCATAAATGTGTACAGTTGTGTGGTGTCTGGTGCTAGGGGCTGTCATAGGGCTGATCGGGATTGTCAGGCACACTCAGGCTACCACAGGTAAGATATGGGGCCTGGAGGTCTCGGAACTTGTTGAAACATATGGCATGTGAAAGCTTAGCAACAAAGTTTAAATTGTTGCCATGTCAGCAGATGCACATGTTGTTGCTGTTGCTGTTGTTGTTGCTGCTGATGTTGTTGCTGCTGCTGTTGTTGTTGCTGCTGCTGTTGTTGTTTCTGATGATGTTGCTGCTGTTCATGTTGCTTTTGTTGTTGTTTATGCTGTTGCTGAAGGAAATATAGGGTAGTGATTTTGAATTAGATTAGAATACAAATGATTAGTTTATTCATAGTTATGCATTGTTGTTCTTAGTTTTATCATTGCAGTTTTCCAAGCTTAGAAATGTTAAATTTATTTCAACTTCATTTTGTCATCACAATATATTATGCATTTTATATTAGCATTTAGTAAAAGAAACTTCTTTTTTTTTTTTTTAAATAGTTCAACAATGTGAATAAATGTTATGTATAAACCATCTTATGAAAAATGTAGAATGAGATGTACATATTTATATAACATTTGTAGAGGTCTACATATGTTCCATTAATTGTTGTATATACTTTGAATGGTTGGTTCAATAATACTTGCTATTGAAGGTTCTAAGCTAAAGCAAATTGAATCTGATATGAATATATATGTATATTCCAGTTTTAGGATTAAGAGATACCAATAGTATTCGTTTATGCTATTTGAAGCATAAAGAGATGGGAAAACTATGCAGTTCTAAAAAAAGGTTTCTTTCTAAGGTCATCAGTTCACAACAAGTTAAATAATCATCACACATTATAGAAATAGATCCACATTTGTATTCATTTCACATAATGCCCTGGGGATGTCTGTAGGGAACTCTAATATTAGAGTACTTACTGTGTTGAACATTGTCACCTCTCCGTTGTCAACAGTTGGTTGTCATTTTCTCGTACTCAACAAAATAAACTAAGGGCCTGGCATAGATTTTGTGGGAAAGTTTTCTACCAAATTTTGGGATGGCTTGTGGAGTCTGGTTCCTGTCTTCTTCCAATACGTCTGTAAGTTCTTAAAGACTACCTGGAGCCTGGAGACGTTTGGAAATTCTTCATTGTAAATTCATCGTGTATGGGTGAAATATTCCTGCTGCGATGTAAAGCACTAATTCAATCAATTCATTGTTAAATTATTATACTTAACACAATTAATTAAGGACCGGTAGCCATTTTGAATATATAAAATTAGCTTTAAATTTATTTCAACAATGCATAACAATGTCCATTTATATAGTGCTGTACTCCACATTTAGCAAATTATTTATGACAAAGGTTAAATGCACAATTATGTTGTTTTATCCCACAAAGGTCAAGTTCAACATCAGTTGTTTTTTTGGGTAGGGTTATTTCTGAGTCATCATCATGATGGAGCATATCAAATACTTCTTTTGTGTCTGCATCCTAGTATTGGCTGTCTAGGGTTCACATAACATTATGAAGGATATTTGAGAAGAGCGTCTTGTGCACTATAATTAATGTTTCATTATTTATCGAAATTAATATCCAAAGTGGATTATTGCAATTCCAGTCAAAGGATGTAAACATACCTGTTGAGACAAAGATTTTGCAATGAATTCATTTATTAGTAATATTATTCTTGGGTTGAGCAATTAATCCATTTATTAATATTTTAGGGTTGAGCAATTAATTCATTAATTAGGAATTTTAGGTTTGAGCAAGTAATTCATTTATTAGTATTTTAGATTTGAGCAATTAATTCATTTATTAGTATTTTATGGTTGAGAAATTAATTCATTAATTAGTATTGTAGGTTTGAGCAATTAATTCATTTATTAGTTTTTTAGATTTGAGCAATTAATTCATTTACTAGTATTAGTATTTTAGGTTTGAACAATTAATTCATTTGTTGGTATTCTCATTAGTCATAAACAGTCAAATGCAGTCACTGACTAAATGTAATATCACTAAATGTCACGTAGACAGTATTAATCCAAAGGTTAACTACAGTATGATATTGTTTATTCTTGGTTAAGTACTGTAGTATATTATTGCCAGTTCATAGTGGTAATGCTCAACTGTGTTCACCTGTCGGTGCAATATATCAGATCTATCCATGATGATGAAAACATATTATTTCTGCCTCAAAAATATATATTGACGACATGGAAAACAAAACAAAAAATCTTTCATTTTCTTTTCTCAAAACAACACACAACAGATATCAAGGACCTCTATGGTTTTAGAAGTATAATGGAGTACAAATACACATGATCAATAATTCCAATGGATGATGATATATTCAATCACTGTTCAGTATTAGACACAAGTTTTGGAATTGACTTAAGACACCTAAAAAGTGTGGGTTTTTTTAAATTGAAATTTCTGGTTTTTACTAACAACATTCTTTTTGTGTCATAGGGACCATTATGCAGTTTCTTCCCAAAATCATCATCATCATATCTTATTATTATATATTCCATGGACATTTATTTTTATAACTCTTTATTTCAGTATTTTTGTGTCACGACAGCTGTGAAGTCAATTAGTTAACTTTGCACTGTAAACGTGATGGGCTTCACTAGTCTTATAAATAAGTGGTTTTTTTAGGTGATTTAAGTCACGTAAAAAATCTATGTCCAATATTGAACACAGCCCCAGGAATACTCAGGAAAGCAGAGACTCCCCAGAAATGGACAGAAATGGACAGAAAAAGCAGACAGTCCCTAAAAATGGACAGACAAGAGTTGTTCAGGACGCAATAAGACTTTTCATCTGTCCTTACTGTGCAGCTTCAGGCCTGGCTTGAATGGGAGAAAGCTGGCACACCTGCTGAGATGGTTTTATTGGTAGACTACACACATGTTGCCAATGTAGCTTGTAGTATTGGGAGATGCTATGAAAGATAATAGTGTATGAGTGGAATCTTTTGAACAATCTCAAGCTGTCTCACACTGAAGATCCTCCAGGTGAATAATTATATAGAAGTTTTATCAGGCCAATAGTATATGATATTTATAGGAATGTTTGGACATTGAAGATGTTTTGAAACAATTTAGGCTTGTTCTATTATTTATTATTATTTTAAAATAAAAATAGCATTTAAAAGAAAATCGGTTTCTTTGTTAGTTTGTCAGCGATATGTACAGCAGTAGATACTACCTTCAGGCTAAAATGATTTTAGATTTTTATCATTCTGATAAAGGAATTATCGGTCGATTGTAAAGTGGAGTTCATTGGTCATGAAGTACAAATAGGTTCAGTCTGTTCCATCTCGCTTGCTCACATTGCATCCTTGTGCAGTCTGTTCTGTGCAGTCCGTTCCTAACAAGGAGATTCACTGCAATAATGCACGTACAGATGCATCCGAAGGTCTATGGTTTGATTATATTAAAAGGTCTATCGCTTGATGATATTAAAAGGTCTATGGCTTGATGATATTAAATGGTCTATGGCTTGATGATATTAAAAGGTCTATGGCTTGATGATATTAAATGGTCTATCGCTTGATGATATTAAATGGTCTATGGCTTGATGATATTGAAAGGTCTATGGCTTGATGATATTAAAAGGTCTATAACTTGATGATATTAAATGGTCTATGGCTTGATGATATTGAAAGGGTCTATGGCTTGATGATATTAAAAGCTTCAGTGTTTGGATCCAACCCTTCATTCTGCACAGAGTGGTGCAGCTATGTATGTGGTCCTTTGATACGGACCACGTTGACATTTTGGTCCTGTAGGTGCGAGATTGTGTTAAAAGCTGGTGTTCCATTTCAATTCCACAATGGAATTTATTACATAGTGGGATTTACATTGATATCCCCTTCATTCTTACAGCGTGGTTAGTTTATGCACGGAAGACAGCTGCTACAGAATAAATAGATAAATATTGACTGCATTTGCATAATGTTACTTTGAATAATTAATTAGGTGTAGGCTGGTGTGAAACAAGTTTGTATATAATGAGAAAATGCCTCGTGTGAAATTTAATTAAATAGTCTTTGAAGTTTTTGTTTTTAATCAAGCTTATGTTCTGAGTACTTGGTGGTTAGCCCGTTGGACTCCCTAACATAAACTTATGAGTTTGTATCCAATTTAAGCTGCAGTTTGCTTTATGATCAGTGGAAGCACAGGTGCCTGTCACAAATATTGAATATTCTCGTAATAATACACACACACACACACACACACACACACACACACACACACACACACACACCGTATCCAATATTTGTGACCGGGTCCTGTGGTGGAAAATGGGCTGTGGCATAATGGATATAGCGTCAGACCGGAGTGCGTAAGGTCACAGGTTCGATCCCTGACTAAAAGATGTTACTTGTTGTTTCCCTGTTTGGCGCTCAGCATTAAAGGGGTAAAGCAAGGGCTGGTCGGCTCGGAGTCGGTATGCTATGTCTGAGTTAGGTATCCATGTTCTATCTGCAGCATGATATTCCAGTGAGCTAGCATTATATAGACTGGAGGAAATCCAGGCTAGTACAAGCAGTACATATGCAACAAGTCATGATATGAGTGAAAGAAACTTGAAAGTGGATTTAAACCCCAATTAAACCAACAACCAACTGTGGTGGAGCAGCTCATTGTGGGGAATGTTGATGTGTGAGACTTTGACATCTGTTAACACTGTATTCACTTATTTCTAAAATTGTTGAAAAATGGAGTTTAATATAAACCTCTTTGAATGCCTTTGCTTGCTTTAGTTTACCTTTATTTTTTACATCTGTTACAGTGACCAAGTTGACAGTATCTGCAGGAAACAACAAAGAAATAATTCTGCCTGAAAATAAGGTCACACTATCAGCTTTTGCTCTGCCCAACCCCCAAAAAGGTAAGCAAATAAAGTGTTATGAAAGAAATCATATTGAAAGCGGCTGTACTAAACAGTAACCCCAACACAATAATAATTATATATGTATATATATATATATGCTCGCAGGTTTACTGCAACATTCAGCGCTACGGATGTTGCGGGTTTCCTCCTGCCCTAAACTGACAAGTCGTGATATAAGTGAAAGAATCTTGAAAGCGACTTAAAACCCCAATCCAAAAAAAAAAAGAAAAAAAGAAGACATCTGTAGTTAAGGCATTCGTACACCATTATTGTAAAAAATCTATCATTAAATGTGATTTGGAAATAACTTTGTGAAATGTTGGGTTGTTTTAAATATACCGGTAAGATACATTTTACATACTGTATACCTGTGAAAATTTCAGATGAGGAGGCATACAGCTACGAGTGGTTGTTGCAGGTGCACCCAGAGGGCTCGGAGACCGGGATCATGGAGGGCAAGAACACCGACACACTCAAGCTGTCCAAGGTTAGTGGCAGGCATTGACCACATAGTAACACAATAGTAACACAATAGTAACACAATAGGTCCATAACTAGTAATAACACGATATGCCCCAATCATAGTAACACTATGGGCCATGGAAATGGAACCTTTCAATCTGTTCTGGATTTCTTTTTGTAATCATGTTTCTATTTCGATACTTAGTGACATGCTTAAATTGTCCACAGTTAGTGCCACCATGTGCCATACATAGTAACACTGTAGGCCCAATCGGTGGAACCACTAGAGCCATTTTGTAATGTTTTTATAATGATATGTATAACCTTTCTATTCTGATACTTTGTGACACACTCAAATTGGCAATGGTTATCAGCACAATGGACCCTACAACAACAAAACAACATAACAACATTAACAACAAGGTGTGTCTTCTATTTCAGTTGATAGCTGGACTGTACACATTCAAGATGAAAGTCACGGGAGAAAACAAATATGGAGAAGCGTTTGTCAATGTTACAGTTAGTTCTCGTGAGTATATATGTCCAGATTTTTTGTGTGTTTCGCGTGCGAGTCTTTTAAATTTGTACGTGTGTTGCTACCTTAAATTAAAATGTTTTCAATTTGAAACAAAGTTCTATATATTGTAACAATTTTAGCAGCACGAAACAGCAAATTGATATAAATAGGAGTACATTTGAGATGAAATAATATTTTCAACTGAAAATTGAATTCATCGTTCTCATCCTGCTATGTGGCTTTTAAAAATTATGAAATACTAATAATGTTAGTCATTGTTATGACTTAGACATTGTAACGATAGCATTGTATTAATTAAGACATTATTATTCATTTACAAATTCAATATCTATTTTCTATGTTGTCCAGCTGCTCGGCAGAACAAGGCACCAGTGGCCATCATCAAGCCAAAGTCTCAGATCGTCCAGACATCAAACTCTGCCATTCTGGATGGAGCAGGTCAGTGTCGTATTTTAATATTTTAACAGTCACCACTCCACACCATGTCCACTCTAAACAATTAACAATATTAAAGCCCATCGGCCGAGAAATGTGGGCCAAATAATAGATGAGCTTATTTAAGGTCTTGTTATAGACCCTACCTCTAATCACTGCTGTGTCTGTGTTACACAGATAGCACAGACGACAACCAGATCGTCTCATACCACTGGGAGGAAGTTAAAGGTCCCCTCCAGGAGGAGACACTCAAAGGAGACAAGGAATCCATGCTGCACCTCAAAAACATGGCCGCCGGGAACTACACCTTTAAGTAAGTAATTCTGCCAGGAAGTAAATAAGTAATTGCTAAGTGATGTGACAAGAACTACATCTCAGAGTAAGTAATTCTGCCAGGAAGTTGGCCTTTAACACAAATAAGTAATTGCTAAGTGATGTGACAAGAACTACATCTCAGAGTAAGTAATTCTGCCAGGAAGTTGGCCTTTACCACAAATAAGTAATTGCTAAGTGATGTGACAAGAACTCCACCTTTACGTAAGTGAGGAAGTAGTCAAGAACTACATAGAGAAAGTTTCTTGATAACATGGAAGTGTACCTTTAGAAAAGGATGAATGCTGCTATGTCCATTTTCAGATCAGAATAATTATGTGGTTTCTCCACTACCTTTAAGCTACAACAAATTTATTTTTATTTTTGATTTTCTTCCATGTATTTTCAGGTTAACTGTAACAGATTCGGATGGAGAAACAAACTCAACTACGGCTACTATTACTTTCATTAAAGGTATGTATTCTTTGCATCAGTACTAATTAAATATGATGATATGCCCATTTATGACAGTCTATGAAGAAATTCAGGAAATATATGAAATAGTACTTAAACAGACCTTGGTCTGTCAGTACCAGTTGGTGCTTCAACATTCAGCGCTGCGGATGTTGCTGGTTTCCTCCTGCCCTAAACTGACAAGTCCTGATATAAGTGAAAGAATCTTGAAAGAAGCTCTAAACCCCAATTCAGAAAACAAAAAGAAAATAATTTAAAAACAAATCATACAGACACACCTGTACAGTGAAATAATCTTGAAAGCCTTACATTAAATTAAAACCTATTATGACAAAAATAGATAAAACATAAGTTTAAACTTTTCATCGATGCTCAAAAACACACTAGAAAATTATAACTTCTATGGCCACTATTCTTTGGATCAATTATTACCTCCCCTGCCTACACACATCACCGGTTACCTCCCCTTTCAGAGACTGACTACCCTCCTAAGGCTAATGCTGGATCTGATGTGGTGATCCACCTGCCTGACCAGTCAGTCACACTGTACGGAAACACCAGCACAGACGACCACGGGATCATCAGCTACGAGTGGATCAAAAAGATCGACGACAAACTGGCCGTTGACATGACCGTTAGTTCACATTTTGAGGAAATTTTGATGGGTTGAATAATGCTATGAAGTAAACTTCTGATTGGGTGAATAAATTCAATGTTTATGAAAAACAAATATTGCAAGAATTACCATATGTTATGTACAAATGATAGAACGATCATAGTGCTACGATTGCACCAACTTTATGAACACTAGCAATGATTGATTGATTGAATTAGTGCTTTGCATCGCAGCGGAAATATTTCACCCATACTCGACGACTAGCAATGACATTACAACAACTAGCAATGGCATTACAATGACTAGCAATTACATTACAACTACTAGCAATGACATTACAATGACTAGCAATGACATTACAAATTAACTGAGCATTACTATTGTAGCAGTTTCTATTTTATCTTTACTAATTTTGGGGTACTAACATGCAGAGCTAGCTGGTCTGTATTACATGAAAGGGTCCTGCCGGTAAACCGAGCCTAAATCGGGGATTGCATCATTTCCTACTAAAAATTAAAATGCGACGTAAGCCCAGATTTATGCCAGGACTACAGTACCACACTTTTGTGAAATACGGGCATAATATCTAGCAGGTAACTGTCAATACCAATACAAACATTTTGTAGAAAAATGTAATGGGATCCATCACTTAACACTGTGGTTTATCAGATTCTATGATAGACAGAGGTGTGCTATCGCGAGTGCTCTCTGTCAGTGTTAGACATTTAACTCTCTCCATGCTGGAGGCAACCAGAGATGCCTTAAAGAGCAGTGCCTGTTCTTAATCCAGCAGGGAGAGGGTTAAGTGTTATGGCCAGCTGGGCCAGTAACTTTTCATTTCTACTGGTGCTGTTGAAAGTCTCCGTACATGGAGTTGTCATGTTTTTTTTATCTGCTTCTGTGTCAGTTTTGAAATGTTTCAGACTTCGATTGTGTTTTTTTTCCCTATCGTGTTACCCCAGGGAACTCGGACGCCATTCCTACATCTGAACAACCTGGAGGAGGGTGACTACATGTTTACATTGAAGGTGACGGACTCCGCGGGGAACTCGGACACAGCCGATATACATGTCTTCGTCAAAGCAGGTCAGGATTTATTTATTTTATAGCTGAAACTAATATCCGAATATTCGCGAATGAATATTAAATTACGAAAATAGTAAAACAACATTCGATTTTTTTAACATATTTGCATTGATGTAACATATCACACGTTTTTCTGTAATACCTTTGAGACTGTATTTCAATGCTACTGCTCAATATCTAGTCAGAAAACACAATACAGTGGGAATTTACTGACCATACATTTGAGATATGTGAGATGTTTTTTATCGATAGGGTGACCATATGACCGGAAATGTCACTTTATAGCACATTAAATCTAATTAAGATTTCGTTTCAGCTCTAATGTAATTTCTCTTACTCCTCAAAGTGCTATCGTAACATCTAACTTTTAAAATATCACTGAAATCTTTTAATAGTAATGTTGTTTTATTGGTGTTTTATTTGGTTTGTGGGATTTAAATTACATAATCATAGCTGGTATTCATTCAAGCCTTCAGATGAAATATGGATAATGTTTCATGTAATTTTAATACAAAAAGATTTGTACCGTAAGTTCTATCATCAGCTTCAAAATTAAAAATACATAATCACGGCTGGTATTCATTCAAGCCTGCTGATAAAATGGATTTTTAAAAAAAAGTTTGAATGTAACTTTACTGCAAAAGATTGCTACCATAAAATAAAGTTCTCTCATCATCATCATAATCAACATAATCATCATCTTTGTCATCATTCTTATTATTGTTTTTCCATAGAGACGAACAAGCCGCCGGTGGCCAAAACTGGCAACACAACAACGGTCAGCCTGCCTACAGACAACTTCATCCTGGACGGTAGTGCCAGCACAGATGATCAGGACATAGTTTCATACTCCTGGACACAGAAAGGGTGGGTACCATAATTATCGTAATAATTTGAAACCTCTAATAATTCGAACACCTAAATTAATCGCCGAAAATATTAAATTTCCGACCCTAAAAATACGAACATGACCCAAGTTTTTTTATATTGTAATTTTCTAATTATTCGAACACGATCATTTTTTTTTCAAAACAATTTACAAAATGATATGTTTACTTTTTTATCTTTCATTAATTTACCATTTCATTTATATTCATATTTTGTACTTTAAAGGTTTCATAATCTCGAGGCCGGAACACTCAGATTTCCTTCTTATTGCAACAGTGATTCTATATTTAAATAAAAAATGTTTTACTCATCTCCAGAGGGCCATCTGTACTCTCCATCCGGAACCAGGATCGAGCCATCGCCACAGCAACCGGGAAGGTCATTGTCGGAAAATACACCTTCATCCTGACGGTCAAAGACAAAGATGGGTCCAGCAGCTCAACAGAACTCGTCATTACTGTGCATGAAAGTAGGTCATCAGTAGAATGTATACTGTTCAGCTTTCAACCTTGGCACACAAAATATCCTAGATCTTAGTCATGTTGGCGTTTGACTCGTAATGACAGCTGTTTTCCACAATGTATTATGACGATATTTGAAGATGTTCTTCCAACGCCTATGCAATGAATCACAGTATTGAAGGGTACTGAGTGTTTCCTGTGCTATTATGATGTGCACATTTATGAATGTATAATGTGTGCATACAATGAAAGTACAGTGTGCCTTTGATATAACAACCTTCAATGCTCAACAGATTTGGATAACTGCATTAGTCTTGGGTCCTTTGGGTTTTTTTCAAATTATGTTTCATTTTTAATACATTTAAAATTTTACATTCAACTACTGCAATCACTATGTATTTTTCTTCTATAACACAATTCCATCTAGTTGACTTGTTTCGGTACTTAATATGTAAATAGAAATAATGCTTTGAAACAAAATTGAGAATATTATGAAAAATAAATGGATTTTGGTCAATTTCTTAATAAGGCTGGCTGGTTGCTATACACCAGGGGGAATATCATGGACCCCAAAGTCAGTGTTATATCGAGGGCACACTGTACATTACTACAATGGAAGGTGAATACTATCAATTCTTATTTAAATAATCTTTTTCCAGATAATAATCTAGCTCCAGTAGCAGACGCAGGCGGGGACAAGGTGGTTTATCTCCCCTTGACCTCAGTCTCACTAGATGGCAGCAAGTCACATGACGATGTTGGCATAACATCATATAAGTGGACCAGAGATCCCAAGAGCTTAGCAGTTGGGGTAAGTAGCTGAATTAGCAGACATATTGATTAGGAAAATGTTTTCCTTTGAATAACACTAGGATGTTGTGCAGAATTTGGGAGTGAAAATGACCCTCAAAATAAAATGACTACTTAAATTGTGCTTAAAGGCATTCAATTTGTTGACATATTTCAAGGTCAAACATCTTTTACCTGAAAGTATGTAGATTTTATTTGTATCCACATGTATACTGGATAACGAGCTACATTTTCTGCATGTCCCACTGGTTTTCAATATTTTCATATTTGTTCATAGTTTTGTATTTTATATATTTTTTTACACTCTACAATAAATTTGAGCAGTAATTTGCTTCAAATAGACAGGTTTGGGTTATCAGGGAAAACCCTGGCCCCAAAATTACCGAACTTTTTGTATCATTTTATTCTCGAGCTCAAATTTTATATAGGGATTGTGAACAAAACTTTTGCATTGGACATGAAATTGTACTAAAAACATTTCATAATGTCGTGCCCTGATTGTGTTGTTTTTTGGTGTCCATCTTCAACAATAGTTTGGATAAAAGTAATACGAACATTTTACCTTGACCTCTGCCCTCCAGGACATCGTGAATGGTTCTGACCACCAGGCGGTGCTCCAGCTGACCAGTGTAGTGGCTGGACGCTACGTCTTCAAACTGACCGTCGCTGACACCGCTGGACTCGCCAGCTCCGACTCGGCATCTGTCATCGTCAAGGAAGGCGAGTATCTTTAAGACTGTGCGATTGTGCAACTCTGGGTTCTCGTTTTATGAAGCTCTTGCATCCACTACGCTGATGCACAGACACTAGACCATATATTGCAGTCTTAGGAGATGGCCGTTTAAGCATATTTCTATTTTTTATAATTTTTATTTTTTGTATTTTTATTATTATTATTATTATTATTATTATTCTATTTAATTATGTATTTACAGACTTGCTCTGAGAGCTTTCCGCACTTCACCAATACCATCACTATACATAGAAGCTGATGAACCTTCTCTATCAGAGATGTGAATTAAGCTTGCACTACGATACATTGCTAATTAAAATCAAACCCTTCTAATCCTGCATACGAATGTGTTTTTGGTCCAAAGAATAAAATACATTCTGCAATTGTTTAATAATTTGCATTGTAATTAAAAAAGAATAGATATCATTGCCTGGACAGCAGGTCTTGGGCTACTGTTATGCTAAATATTTCAATTCTTCAATGTCATCCCTGTTTATGCAATGAATAATGGCAGGAGCTTTTATTTTTAGAATTTTGTATTAATATCTAATTCAGATCCCAACAAGAAGGATATGCTGCAGATGATACTGGAAGTAGGTGTCAAACAGTTCACTGAGGAAAACAAGGTACGAGTCTACTATGTACACATACACCTTCATTTGGGTCTTTTCTCAAGAGCTCTCCAAGGGAGACTACTCTAAGTAATCACAATGAATGAAAATACTGGAGGCGAAGGTCATTCTGCTATGCCTATCATTGAAGACTTCTCTAAGCAATCACTGTTTTCTGCTATGCTTATCATTGAGGACTTATCTAAGCAATCACTGTTAGCGACAATAATGATCACTAAATGAAGTGTTAATATTTCCAGGAGAACCTGGTGAATCAGCTACAGCTGCTGCTGCACAGGTCGTCTCAGACTGGCACCACCATCGTCTACATCAGGCACCTCGGCAAGGACTACACCACGGGACAGTCAGTGCACCTTTAAATTCATCTGTGCAGGAACAAACCAGTAGCCTCACATATCAGACTATTCCTAGTGCTCTCTGTACCGTGGCAATGCTGTTGTCATCCTTGGTCTGTCAGTACCAGCCAGTGCTCACAGCTTTACTACAACATTCAGCGCTTCAGATGGTGTGGGATTCCTCCTGCCCTAAACTGACAAGCCGTGATATAAGTGAAAGAATCTTGAGAGCGGAACCAAACCCCAATTCAAGTTATTTTTATTTAAATACTTAGTCATCCTCTTCCTTGTCAGACACATGGCATCCTTTTGTTTGTCACATTCCTCTGACTCTTATTTTCTAATTTTCAGTCATTTCCTCTGACTATTATTTAACTGATATCCCTTACTATTGTTTTGATGTCATTTCCTCTGACTATTATTTAACTGATATCCCTTACTATTGTTTTGATGTCATTTCCTCTGACTATTGTTTAAATGATTTTCCTAGCTATTGTTTTGATTTCATTTTGTATGTCATTGTCCTCCGATTGTTGTTTTACCATTATCCCTGGCTTGTTTTGATGTCATGTTCCCCTGACTGTTGCCAGCTTGCACATAACGTTCCTGGTCAAGTCCAGGCACGGCGACAAGGAGGAGGTCCTGTCCGGTCCAGACATACTCCAGGTCCTCAAGAGGAAGCTGGTGTCCGAGTCCTCCGTACTGGACTACAATGTGGCCAGCCTCAGTACACTGGGTAAGTAACTGTGGTGAGAACAACAGTAACAATAGTTATACAAATAACTACAGGGGTGGGTGGTAGCGCAGTGGTAGAACGTTGGACTTCGGAGCCAAGGGTTCCAGGTTCAAATCCCACCCCGGGATGCTATATTGATAGGATGCAATGTCTGTAGAGTGGCAATGCAGTTATCATCCTTGGCCTAGTCAGTACCAGCCGGTGCTCGCAGGTTTACTGCAACATTCAGCGCTACGAATGTTGTGGGTTTCCTCCTGCCCTAAAAACTGACAAACCGTGATGTAAGTGAAAGAATCTTGAAAGTGGATCTAAATCCCAATACAATTTTTTTTTAAATAACTACAATAGTGATAAGAGTTATGGTAATCATAACAATAGTAATAATGTTGATTATTATAACAACAGTAACAATGACAGTTATAGTAATAACAACAGTTATAATAATAATAACAATTATAATAACAACAGTTATAGTAATAACAAGAAGAAGAACATTTATAATAATAATAACAATTAAATAACAACAGTTATAGTAATAACAAGAAGAAGAACATTTATAATAATAATAACAATTATAATAACAACAGTTATAGTAATAACAAGAAGAAGAACATTTATAAAAATAATAACAATTATAATAACAACAGTTATAGTAATAACAAGAAGAAGAAGAACAGTTATAATAATACAAATAGTAATAATCATTTTAATTATAGTAATAACAACAATTATGATAATAATAACAATTATAACAACAACAGTTATAGTAATAACAAGAAGAAGAACAGTTATAATAATACAAATAGTAATAATCATTTTAATTATCATCATCAGTATTGACATCATGTTAATACGAATTCCATCAGGTATTGGTGAAATATTCCTACAGTGATGTAAAGCAATAAAGAAAGAAAGAAAATAATGAAATAATAATATAAGAATAACAATAACTGACTTATTAGCAATAATGTTCATCATTGTTGTTATCATTATCATCGGGGCGGGTGGTAGCACAATGGTAGAACATTTGGACTTTGAAGTTCAAGTCCCATCCCGGAAGCCCGGCATCATTCTTCATGAAAGTTACTTTTGTGACGCGATATTGATAGGATACACAGTCTGTAGAGTGGCAATGCAGATATCATCCTTGGTCTGTCAGTACCAGCCAGTGCTACGGTTGTTGCAGGTTTCCTCCTGCCCTAAACTGATAATTTGCGATATGTGAAAGAATCTTGAAAGTGAATCTAAACCCAAATTCAAAAATAAACAATAAAAAAATATCATTATACTTTTATTGGTAATAATAATGTGTATATTCATAAAGCACCAAATCCATGCTCAAAGCACAACATATTACTCCGGTTATTGGGTCAGTGGGAACTCATTTTCTGTCTCAACTCCTGGAGAGTATACAACCCAGACAGCCATTTCCTGACACTAGAAGGTTATTGTAATATTATCATTGTCATGAAGTAAAAAGACAAGATTCAATCATGTATACTTATGCATCATATCAATCAATGGATGTTATTTACTTACTATTCCTTTTGGGGTTTTTTTTATTCCAGTTTGCCAGAATAATTGTTCTGGTCATGGCCACTGCGACATGCTGACCAGCACGTGTATTTGTGAAGCGTTCTGGATGCAGAACTTCTTCAGGTTATATTTCGAAAGAGAAACTAACTGTGGTAAGAGACCTTTTTAAAAAAACATTGCTATATTTTATGATTTGTAGTGCGGGTGGTAGCGCAGTGGTAGAACAGTTGGACTTCGGAGCCAAGGTTCCAGGTTCCAATCCCGCCCCAGGGGCCCGGCATCAATGTTCGCGAAAGTTACCTTTCTGACGCGATATTGATAGGATACGATGTCTGTAGAGTGGCA
>JAUTBT010041989.1:0-17102 GCA_032361225.1 Lepetodrilus schrolli | reverse complement strand
TTATCCAACAACTTTTGAACGGAAATTCATACAACTCAAACGTATTCTCATGTGGAAGTCAAATAGGGAGTGGCAGAAAATTGTGATGCAAGCCATGTAACCAGCCAATGAAAATCGTTACAGGTGTTATGCACTACTGTGCAAGATATGATATTTATGTCATGAGTTATTTTGAACCATATGTTGGATAAATACCCATACAACGTTACTATGGATATTAATAAGCATTCAAATATACTTGGTAAGTAAAGCTACTGCAGACTAAAAGTCTGTCCGTGCAAGGTTAAAACAATGCATAGCGAATTAGAATTGGATACATCGTACTAATTATAGTGATAATTCCATTAGAATATTTATATAGTGAATTAGATAATTATTAGCTTAACAGAACTGGGACAAAGCTAAAGTGGCTAATGAAGACTGGCCGGCCAATATTTGATATAATACAATTGATTCTCACGGTCTGATTTGTAAGACCTCTGAGAATATTGTAGCAAATATCATATTGTCACAATTCTCTGAAAACCATTAGTAAGACATAAAATCCGAATTAAATTTAACGACATTTTAATATAAAATCAAATTAGCCTAAGTACTCATATACTGAATATAAAAGCCAACTTTAAGAGCTTAATGACCTTTATTAATATTTCTACACAGAATTAAACAACTATGTATTGTTGTGGATACAAGAACGTCGGCGGAGTAGGCTATATATAGTACGTTAACTGAGCTTTTATTTTAAGTATTTCATCAACGGTTATTGCAAGGTTCATATACAAAATGCATAGTTATATTTTGTATGAATATATATATATACAAGACCAATATATCTATAATCTATAATATATGGACTGGTAAGTGTGGATCATATTGCCACTCTAGATAACATTGTGTTTTTATTACTTTATTATACCTACTATAGGCATGGGAACATGTAAATGACAAAATACTAAGATTAATAGTATTAATATTAATAGTATTAATAGTCTCCTCTGTCACAGTTGGCTTAACTCACCGGGCACTGACCCTAGAAAGTCAGCAAGCTGATGTAAAATTGTATATCAAGACTGGTTAAGTAAGCTTGAAAGATAGTTACTGTCAGTGGTTAACAGCTGGCCGCAGTTAATTAATACAAAATGGGTTTGAACCCTCGGTAACTGCAATAGGCACCCTAAGACACCCACAGCTTTCATCCACCCCCCTCCCACTCGTGAATGCGTCCCAAGGTGGGACCGTGAGTCTGCCGAAATCAAGGCGACTGTAAAAACACCAAACCAATGAAGAAGAAGATACTATACTCTGTCTCTGCGCCGGCCCCTCGACTGTAAGCTGGAGAGACAGTAGACAGAAAATAGTCCGGTGTGAATCTGCCAAGCGAGTGAGCGCCATTTTATCCCCTGATCCAACAGGTGAATTATCCCACTGCACTAACAACCTGTTTCGGAATTTTCGAGAGCATGCTAATCTGTAGATACCAGGAAATCGTATTTTATTATACCTATACGCCTATATTAAAACATTTCCGAGAGTGTGCCTCTGTAGGAACCAGTAGGCACGTGTTATAGATATTATAGATCTAATAAAAATAAGAAGAAAGTAATTTATGTAATAACAAAATAATTATTTTAAAAAAAAACATTAAAAAAACCCAACAATATACTAAATACAAAATTTGTTTACATAGATCAACATTACTTTCTTCTTTTTTTTAGATCTAGAATATCTGTAATATTTAAATATTATTTTTTTTTACTATTCAATCACCGAACCCATGTTCTACAGAACTGCAGCTAGCCTACACAGTAGCTCGGAATGTAAAACCATAGATTATAGTCAACTATAATCTATGGTGAAACGTAATACCGACAGTTAGGCAAATTCTCGTTTCACATTTCGAGCAAAAATCTATTCCTGAATATTACGAAAGGCCGTATACGTAGTTTATTATGTTTGCATTTTGCCAAAATATAATGTAAATGAAAATCAGTATGGATAGGTTTACTGGAAAGCATAGGTTATGGTGAATTATCAAAAACTATAATTTAGGTGAGTAAATAATGTTTTGAAGCGTCTATAAAATCAGTAAAACCGGAAGTGACATGAGTTACAGCCCTTTGTCATGCTCAGTTGTTGGAATATTTTCGACTGCGAAATTCTTGTACTCTCTGATTTCTCATAGATCGATATATCATACGAAATTCGTATATACCTGTTTACATTCTATTGTAGATTTGACTTGATATCTCAAATTTCCAAATGGCACATCTTCAGTTAAAGGAGGGCGAGTACACATCTACAATATATGGACTGGTAAGTGTGGATCATATTGCCATGGAAACAGAAAGTATCCGCTGTATCCCATTTCCGCCGGTACCTATTTCCGCCACTGTCAGATAGCGTCTCAAATCGTGTGTCAAACAGGGTGAACCCCATCAGTAGTCACTAGTTGATCTTCAGTCCATCTCAGCCCAGCATGTTACGTAGGCAGTTGGACGACCGACCCCCAACACTGACTACTCGCATTAGAGGTGTAAGCTCCATGCTTTAGACCAATAATACTATTACTACATGTATGTTGATAATTTGTTAGTTCATAATAATCAAACACTAATTGTTGGTGTCAATAATTATGATATGCAATGTCATTAGTAAACATGGTGAATATCATGGTGAATAAATTTATTCAAACTTTCAACAAGTAATATTTTCAAAACTTGAACTTGATGTAAGTAAAATAGATGAATGTGACCCTATTGATGAGTATTAACAGACTTGTAGTGGGACAGTGGCATCTTGTCACATCATAATGACTGTTTATGCACTGCATACAATATGTTTAGTAAACATGGTAAATTCCTGCTGTATTTTAGATCAAGGACCAACGTTACAGTGAAGCCGTCCAGATGCTGAACAACCAGCTGCAGAGTCACCCCAAGGTTTGTAATATCAGGACTCCCAGGTCTACCACACACTACCAGGACTACCACACACTACCAGGACTACCACAGACTACCACACACACTACCACACACTACTAGGCCTGTAACGATACATTTTCTTATGATAACGATACGAATCACAATTCACAGGTTACGATACCTCAATAATGTGTTCAATCTGAAAAACATACTTTGAAGCCAAAATGTTTCCACTGACAAATTGGCAAAGCCAAAGGGGGCCCATCCCGTTACTAAATTTGTCCGAATCTCGGTTGAAAATGTATTTCAGTAATTGCACAGATATTTAGTCCATGGGCTGGGAGGGTCTATCCTGGCACTGTCTGTCCTGACACTGTCTGTCTGTCTGCCTCCAGTCGCGGGCAGCACTGTCATTGTTGGCATACTGCCACTACCAGATGCAGTCATTCGTGAGTGCGGCAGACAGCTACGAGCAGCTGACACACCTTCACCCGGACGTGGAGGAATACCGGCTGTACTACGCCCAGGCCCTGCACAAGGCGTGTCTGTACCAGGAGGCTATGAAGGTGGCCTGCCAGATCGACAACCCCGGATACCAGGGACAGGTGTGTGCTCACAGTCAATACACTATTAATACTGTGAATAACTGCTTACTCTATGGAATAAACAGTCAACATAATGTATTAAAATAGAAATATGGTAAATGTAGCCAATTGTTAACATGAAATTATCATATATATATATATATACACAAATGTTGTTGTTTGTCTATACAAATGACCCCCACACCATTGGCTGAAAGATTCCTGCAGTGATGTTAAATGTCATATTCATATACATGACAACCATTGCTCCATGACAACCATTGCTGTTACTAAGGCCTCATGTCTGTTGTTGTTGACAGATCACCAAGCTCCAGGCAGCTATCAAGTATGGAGAGGAAGACTTGCCAGGTGCTAAGGTATGTAGCATCCACACATCCACCATATCTGCACACTAAGATATGAATCCACACATCCAGCATGTATACACTGTAATGTAGGAATCCTCACATCCAGTTTTATATACTCGCTAAAGTAGGAATCCACACATCCACCATATATACATGCTAAGTTATGAATCCACACATCCAGTATTATATACATGCTAAGGTACGAATATATTGTTTGTGATTCGACTATATGAACAAGTTCGTCATTATCTCGTTCCTTTCTTCCAGAGTTTAGTGGAGCAATGTCCAGCAGATGACCCAGATACAGAAGTCAACTTGGGTTGTCTCCTCTTCAAGGTAATAGTTATCTCCCCTCAATGAAGATGTTAATCATATATTTTATTGGGATATACATGTATAAGTAGAAGATACTCTGATTTTTTTTTGCTAAATAATTTATCTGTAATTATTCTGAAATACTTCAAAACAAAGAAGTCAGAACTGTGTCCACCTTGTGAATATGGTGAAGACCATTCTGTGCCTGGGCTGCGTTCAGGCTGCAAGACATTTCTCTACATTATACTACACTACTGTTCTACAAAGTAGTGGCTGGCTGAATGGGTACGTAGGAAAATAGCAGGAAATTTGTTTGCACATGCGTTCATTCGCTTCATGCTTTGAGTTTTCCTTACAAAACTCTACGGGGTCCAAACCAGTTCTAAAAAGTATTATAAAAAAAATGCAACAACTCTTGATTGATCGAGAGGTGTCCTGAAAAAACGCGTAAACCCCGGTTTGGCTGTAGTTAAAAGTTGTGACCTCATGATCACTGTGATGTCATGGCGGCTACCCTCGAATCCGTGTCAGGGTATACGAGAAATTTCAGTTGCCCTTGACTCTCGTGTTAGAAAGACATTCTGCATGGATATTCGCAAGTTCGCTTTCTTAAAGGTATGTAGATCTATTACGAGGGCGATTTCCGTGGCATACTATTAGTTTCCAGCATGATTTCGGGAGTGGACAGGTTTTTACAAGCCAAAATTTTTGGTCTCTGGGTGTATGATAAATTTCAGCTTGCAAAAACCTGTACACTCCAGAAATCACGCTGGTAACTAGTACTACTACCTATGCTGGCTGAATGAATTCTGTAGCACTACATAGTACTAACTACATAGTACTATGTAGTGAAAAGTAATGTAGCCTGAATGCACCCCAAGTAGTAAAATTGACCATCAGTTACCATGGTTACTTGACAGGAGGGACGTTTTGAGGAGGCATGCCACAAGTTCTCCGCAGCGATGCAGGTTGTAGGCTACAAACCCGACCTCTCGTACAACATCGCACTCTGCCACTACATGATGAAGCAGTACGCTCCAGCACTGAAACACATTGCTGACATTATTGAGCGTGGGATTAGAGAGCACCCAGGTGAGTTTAATTGGAGCCAGTGTTGCACCCATTAATAATATACACATATTTTTGGTTCACTAAATCACCAACCAATTCCATGATTACATATTCCATGCTCCAAGTGTTTGTTGTTGCCTTGTATTTCTATTCATCAATTTGATATGTTATGTTAACTTGATATGTTCTGTTAACTTTCTGTTAACTTGATATGTTCTGTTAACTTTCTGTTAACTTGATATGTTCTGTTAACTTGATATGTTCTGTCGGGTGCCAGACGTTTGCCTCCAGTATGTTATTCCCCCAGTCATTTCGCTCCCACCTGTGCCTTTTCACTCCCACCTAATTTTTTAGATGTACGTTTCGCCCCCACCTATTTTTTTGGAGGTACGTTTTAACCCCACTTCATGTTTTATGTTTTTTAATGTACAGAAAGGTGTTGGGTTGTTTGGATATAGATCGGACCCTATTATCTAGTGATATTTGGTGTTGGGTTGTTTGGTGTTTTAAAATATTTTTTTATAAATTGGACCCTATTGATCTAGTGATATTTTGTTTGTTTTAATACACATTCGGATATACTTTTTACATACTTTGTGATTTAAACAAAAAAAATCTACAGAAAGGTGTTGGTTTATTTGGTTTCTATATATATCTAGTGATATTTATTTTTGATATTTTTGAATAAACATTAAATTATTGCTGATGTAGTGCTGACTGTATATATCATAAATATCATACTTTGTTATTATATCATTCATATTGGATGGTGTGTTGATGAATAATTAAAAAATTATTTGTGAATGAATATTTTCTGTTGTACTTCTATATACTACTCATTTGTGTATTTGTTTTTGATAAATTTATAAAAATAATAAATACTTTTGACTTAAACTCTTGACTTTTCTCACAATTTTGCAAACATCCACATTTTTCTGGAGAAATATATGACACAAATATAGGTGACACTTGCTAAAGTACGGTTGGGGCGAGAACAACGTGCTACAAATTATGTTGGAGATGAAAATGACCTGGAAAAAATATTGGTGGGGTGAAATGGTCATTGGTTGGGAGCGGAATGACTCGGGGGTGTAATGACTAGGGGCGAAACGTCATACATTCTGTTCTGTCAACTTGATATGTTCTGTTAATTTGATATGTTCTGTCAACTTGATATGTTCTGTCTTAACTGGTCTAACCAGGCTCTGCATTGTTGTTGTTGTCATGGCAATATCCACATTGACAGAGTTGAGTGTCGGCATGACAACGGAGGGAATTGATGTTCGTAGTGTTGGCAACACACTGATACTGCACGAGACTGCCCTCATTGAAGCCTTCAATCTCAAGGCAGCCATTGAATACCAGCTGAAGAACTGTGAGTCACGTGCTGTGTGTGTCTGTGTGTGTCTGTGTGTGTGTGTCTGTGTGTGTGTGTGTGTGTGTGTGTGTGTGTGTGTCTGTGTGTCTGTGTGTGTGTGTGTGTGTCTGTGTGTGTGTGTCTGTGTGTGTGTGTGTGTGTGTCTGTGTGTGTGTGTGTGTGTGTGTGTGTGTGTGTCTGTGTGTGTGTGTGTCTGTGTGTGTGTCTGTGTGTGTATGTGTGTGTGTATGTTTGTGTGTCTGTGTGTATGTGTATGTGTGTGTGTATGTTTGTGTGTGTGTGTGTGTGTGGGGGGGGGGTGTTGAGAATCTAAAGTTTAATGCCCATGATCCCTTTCAAAGCTATGTTCTGGTTGGTTCTGATCTCCATTCAACCTACATATTTGGTGATGGAGCAGTTAATGGGGCGCTTTTCTTTCAGAATAGAAAATACTTTCAACTAGTTTTACATTTCATCGTGAGGTTTACCTGAGAGTTTCCTTTACGACGGCCTTCAGATAGTGCATGTCCTTGAGGTGCTCAGGTGTCGTCTGCTCGCCACGAGGGACAACTCTGTTTACTTCATCCAGTAAGGTCTTCTGGACATCCGGGTGTCTGGATAGTTCATACATCAACATCTGTGTCGTGTTTGACGTCTGAAACGGATATTCAATAATGTTGAAAAAATGTTTCTAAAGAACTTGGAACAGTCCGGTATAAATTAGAACATCCCTTCATGACGCTCTCGTATCTACTATGATACCGTAGCACTCTTGTATGTATCATTCTCGGTGATCACTACGAGACCGCTAGGGGGATACGCGAGAGCTTCTAGACAGGTGTCTTGGACATTTCTTTTCGTTTGGATTGCTTAATGTAGAGAATTTAATAAAACACAAACCAAGTAAATACTCTCTTTCGAAGTTCTCCACCAACTAACAATACAAACCATTGGCTCTATAGTACAACAATACAAGCCATTGGCTCTATAGTACACCAATACAAGCCATTGGCTCTATAGTACAACAATAGAAGTCATTGGCTCTATAGTACAATACAAGCCATTGGCTCAATAGTACATCAATAGAAGTCATTGGCTCTATAGTACAACAATACAAGCCATTGGCTCTATAGTACAACAATACAAGCCATTAGCTCTATAGTACAACAATACTGCAACAATACAACTATACTGCAACAATACAAACCATTAGCTCTATAGTACAACAATAGAAGTCATTGGCTCTATAGTACAACAATACAAGTCATTGGCTCTATACTACAACAATACAAGCCATTAGCTCTATACTACAACAATACAGTCCATTGGCGCTATACTACATTGAACCATTTAATCACTCGATCGATGTACAGTATCTATGGCGGCGCCCATGAGCTCCGAGACATTGCTGTAGATCTGCTTGCGTGTGAGCGTGTCCTCCTTCAGCAATCCAGCTAGGAATCCAAGTTCCTCTCCCAGTTCCCCGCTCTTCTGGATGTCCTGAAGCTTGCTGTCGACGGCCTTGTTCGCTGTGAGAACCAAAACAGAACCAATGCTTCACTCTAGTGCCATTAACATTTATTATCAATTATGCATGTCGTTTAGTCTGCCAAATAGTCAGCCGTTTTATTTTATTGTATATTTATATTTTATTGTTTATTTATATTTCAAACAATTTTTTTTTAGTTAAAACGTCATTAACAACAAAGAAAAATATAATGGTCTCCAACATCTCTGACAAACTACAAAAAATGTAAAAAGGAAAAAAGAAACTACCCGATAACGTCTTTGAGAACTCCAATTTACCATATGGTTTCGTCATTGAATGAGAACTAGGTGTGCTTATTTATCTAGCTGCAGGAGGTCCACCTGAATCACTGACAACTATTTGACGAATGTCTCGGTCCCAGACCTACAGGTGAACTGAATCACCGGAAGACTTTTGTTATTTCCGGTCCCTTGGGCCGGGAGCTTTTCCGAGTCGAGTTGCACGACGCTCTTGTAGCGCTACAATTGTTGTAAGTTCAACTGTAGAATCTTCTACAATTGGAATTGGGTTGCATGAAGCTCTTGTAGTCTATCTGAATACGACAGCGCTACAACAATTGTAGTCTACACGAGTCTCGTGCGACTGGACCCAGGAGTTTTGGTGAAGGACTAGGAGCTTTCAAAGCTGTTGATCCTTCTGACCAGCAGGTATTTTTGAGATGCCACTGACCTACTCTGAAGGCGGTGTTCCAGGCGTCTTCGTGCTGCTTCCACGCCTTCTTCAGTAGAACCTTCCCCACCTTCGGCGGGAGTAACATCAAGTTACGGGTGGACTTGAAGATGTCGTGTGAACTGTTGATGAAGGCCTGTGTGTCAGGATCCCGGGTGTCCGCCATACATCCTAGACGCTTCTCGTAGAGGATCCGACCGATAGCTGCAGGACACAGAGAGTTCTAGATATCTGTTCCAGAAGCGTTCATCTATCCACTATAACACCATAAAGTGTCAGAGCGCCATGTGTACTAAGTAACAGGGTCTGGTTTCTCGAAGCTTTCATATCCACTATATATGAGACCATCGCGCTCTCGTAGGTTCCAGATCGCCATGTATAAGAGATAATTACGAGAGTGCTTCATGGTCTCTTAACAGCTGCGAGAGCTTCGTGAAATGATACCGCAGACTGGTCTCTAGCTGCAGTGCTGCTTAAATTGTGCATGCTAGGTTCAACCAAGAATTGTGCGTGAATGTGAACAAATAGTTGGTATGGATACCGTGACTATATTGGCTCGTCTAATAAATGTGACCCGTATGTAAGATGATGATATCGCCTGTAGAAAAACACACGCGCGTACACGCACACGCACACACACAAACTCCCTCTCTCTCTATATATATATATCACACGCACACGCACACACACGCACACACACGCACACATACACAAAAGAGAGAGAGAGAGAGAGAGAGAGAGAGAGACATTAAACAGACATTAAACAGTGAAAGGCTATTTATGTATCTATATGCAGCTTTATATACTTCTATATACTGACATTCTAGAGACCAGCCAAACAACTCCTCATCCAGCTCTGGTATGGAGTTGTCTGCCCTCCTGACACGGTACATCCGGTCTATGAACTCCCTGACCACTTCATTGAACTCCCCAGCGTATGAGTTCACTGTCCGGATCTTCAGCATTCGTTTGTCCATCACCTTCCTTGATTGATGCCAGTCCGCGCCGTCTCTGTTTAGAGAGAAGACGAGTTAGCTCCCATGTTGTAAACATGTCCAACAAGTAGGCCACTACTTGACCGCACTGTTCACCATATTCCAATGGAAATTACATGAAACTACATAGTTGTGGTGAATCCATGGTATACCAATAGTGGTAGACTATCTCTTCAACTCGCTCCCTATACCCGGAATGTGTGTGCATTGCCATTGTATCGTGGTGAAATAAGTATATAGTCTTACAGACCCTGTTAATATGCAATTAGCCCTGCTGAATATCAAACATGAACAGTTAATCAATTTTACATTGCTTGGAATCAGATGTGAAACGATTTTGAACAGCGACTCCTTTCAAATTGATATAATATCAATCATCAGAATCGATATACATGTACAACTGATTACTTACACAAATAAAACAACACAAAGTAAAGAACTTTATGTATTTACAAATCAGTGAAAGCATTAAAGAGTAGACAGTATACTGACGACATCACGAGCCCTATATGATGTGGTGCCATTGATACTCGTGACAATAGCGGGGTATATTGTTATACTCACGACATAACGAGTCCCAGTGGAATGTCGTGCCTCTTTCTGTAATCCAACCATAGATCAATTTGCAACCGCTCTGGATACTTCCCGTCTTGTCTCAGGAGCTGTTCCACGGCGTCGGCGTCAGATATACATATAGTGTCCATAATACCCGCTTTCAGTTTGAATATCGGCCCGTACTCTTCGTGTAGTCCGGAAATCCATTTATGACTCTCGCTGAAGTTTTTGACAGCGTCGATCAACACCCCCACGATCGGCAAACCCTTTGGTCCCGGTATCTCGGAGTACGGTTTGGGTTCTACGTCGGCGTCGTGAGATGCTGCTGATGCAGATGATGTAGCCTTTCCTCTGTAGTTGGCCAGCGGAAGTTTAGACTGTCTAGAAGGCGATCTCAACACGCCGAACAACACTCGTCTCATGGCTGCGAAACTGAGAATGTTATACCAGACTTAGATAAAGAATCCTGTACCATAGGCCCTATAAATAGGTGACTGGGCAGTCGGTCGCCCTCACACCACCCGTCTCACGTAACACAAAACGAACTTACGCCAAAGTTATGGTTTGGTATAACCTTTCCGGCTTAAAGTAGGGTCGTGTGGAAATAGATAGGAGTATATTTATCCGATGACTTCATTGCATTGACCGGAATACAGTGTGGTAGGGTCAAAGAGGGAACCCACAGGGTGTCGCTTTACTTGATCCACACAAAGAGAATATCAATAAGTTAATAATAGCCCTTAGTAGATAGGCTACATACACATAAGCACACAAGTACACATGTACGTATACAGTCTGTCCAAATCTGTAAGGGCCTGGAAACGTTTTGCATATATTAATTTAGCTTTTATATAATTTTAATAACGAAGAATTTCAGGTACACTCATCTCTCTCTCTCTCTCTCTCTCTCTCTCTCCATATTACAAATTGCACATCACCCTTTTGTCTCTCTGGTTAATCTATCGACAAGTGGATGTTGACCCGTGACAGAGAATATTATTGAAAGCAGTGATTTTCTTTCTCGGTGTTTGATGTGAGATGTTGTCGTTGATATCTTGATGGTGAAAGAAACGACATCTTACCACTCCGAATTTGGGCTTTATATGTGATAGGGCAGTATACAGGGCCTAAACGGTTCTATTAAACAGACCCGACACAGGCTTATGCTCGACTGCCTCGGACTCGAGATGGTCCTCTCCGACGTCCTCACGAATAGTCTATATTTAGAACAGAGCAGTGTTAGGACACACCTCCTTTGCATTGGCGATACAGTGTCTAACAGTTTGGATATTTTCCCCCATATTTTTTTTATTAACTAATATTTATTATTTTTTTAAATATATAAAAATATTTTTTAAATGTTCAGGTACTCTTCTAGAACCTGCAGACACATATATAAAGAAGAATGGCACCAGGTTCCTCAAGCTATATTCCAAATTTGGTATAAAGCTTCACCATAAAATATCTGCCATTCTGGGTTTATACTTTTAACGCCGTCACACGCCGTCACACGCGGCAACACGTTACGCTGGATGGCGGCGTTAGCTGACGAGCGTCGGCAGACAATGACCACGCGTTTCTCGTCAGTGTCCCAAGTGTAAGCGCACGGACGCATACGCTCGCAGGCGTCGACCTTTTTCAAGGCCATTGGGCAGATGTAAAGATGGCGGCCATAAGCGATGACGAGGCTACTTCTGATTGGCTGAATTGGAAGCGCATACAGTTGAACTCTGGAAAATGTTACGCCGTCTTGCGCCGTTATACGGCGAGTGCTATATATACGCTAGCCAACACCGGTAGGCGCGGCTGCGGGCGTGTGCTAGCGTGTTGCGGCGTGTGACGGCGTCAAAAGTATAAACCCAGCTTTATTTGTTTTCAAGAGTTTTAAAACACGACCGTAAATACGTAGCAACAAAATGGCATCACAACTGAGGAACGGTGTACGTCTGTACTTTTTTAACACACGTATGTGAACGATTCGTTTCGCTGGAGATGAATTCGTAAATATCCAATGATATAGTGACTGCATATATCAAGACTAATTCATGCTGTAGAGGGCCATACGGATAGTCCAGACGTAGATCGAGGTTAACGTCATTTCCTGTTATATACTATTGCTAAAAAATGGCTGTCACCCCTCAACGTTTTGCTATTAGTTACATAGGACTGTGTTCTTCAGATTATTTCTTTTTCGTAAATGTATTAAGTGTATTTATCACATTGCGAAACATGCTATCGGTAGATAGTGATTTTGTATAAGTAATGATTGATTGCAGTTTTGTTTTCTTGCAATGGCGCCTAAAATGGTAAGATTTGGTATTTTTAACATATGCATGATTCATTAAGCCAAAAGTGCGTAAAACATAACAACTTAAGTATATAGGTATATTCACCATTCGACTAACTCTTTGACACCGCCTGGTACATAATCTAATTGACGCTGGACTGGTTTTAGAAAGTAACTTAAGGGGATGACGATCGTTATTAGCAAGGACTTATTATAATAAAAAACATGGCGCGTGGACTGGTTTACGTCCGGACTATACTTACGACCCTTTCGTGAAACGAAAGCCTGTTGACTATTCTACCAAAGATTGAATTAATTCGATGTAGGCGTACACCATTCCTACGGTGTGGGAATATCCGCTCTTTCATAATGTCACCATGCTCCTCTTAGACTTAGATGACTGAGGCAATCATATCAACGTTCTACATATCTCGCGCGTTCCTGTAGATACGGTACAATTTCCCCGGCACTTGCCAACTCACGTGCATCACAGTACATACCAGCTTGCATTATCCAGCGACGCTTTGATGAGCGCGAAGGAGTCGGAGGGTTTCTGTCACAACTCCATCTGTACCTGTAGGACGTGCCGCATGGTGGGACATCACTTTAGTTAAGTCTTTTTACAAAAAAAAATGCTATCCAAAGACCGCGTATCGTTAGGACCAAGAGACAACCAGTTCCTAGAGGTAAGCTAGAGATTATCATCTCGTCGGTGGTTACGTCGTAAACAAAGAATAATGGTGTCGTGTTATATACGTGTTTATAGCTATGTTTAAAAAACAACAGCATTCTACTTGGAACTCCAGACGAGATGTATATGAAGTGCTTGTAGAAAATTGTTCATACGATCAAATACAACCAGTCTAGTCTGCTGAATTTCTTAATGAGATATTTTGGTAAAATTAATTTAGTAACGAGGATTACTTTTCCACTGGTTTTTCAAGATACATAGCATCAATATCAATCACACTCTGCTTTGATGTTTCATAAACGTCCATCCCGAGTCATATTGAATATTTTACCCGCCTATATTCACGTTGCATCCTTCAAGAACCAATCTTAGACTTAGAATCTTTGATTCCTTGAGATTAAGATTGACAAAGTTGGATGGCAGCATTGTCTATTTTATGCAGGTCTACGTACGTTTATTTCTAAATTGTACAATTCGAGTGTTCAGTGTTTATACTAGTATTATGCTTGTCGTGACAATGCAGCCTCGTCTGTTTGGGAAACAGTCCAAGCCATTAATCAGAGACTGTTACACTCCATAACCACAGAATGCAGTCTACGTGATTCCACAGAAATTAGTCAGATGTTTTTGATCAAATCCGCTAGTTGCTAGAATCTGGCGAGTACTCGGGTAATTATGTTAGAGTTCTAATTTGTCATCAATATTATGTTAAAGACATTTTCATATTTTAAAAAAACAAAACGTTTTTTTAATGTAATCCTTTGAAATTGAAGCATACATGTATGTTAGTTTTTTCAATATAAGCCTACATAGAAGGCCTATCTACTTTTTTTAATGTCCAATTTGAATTCACCTTGATTACAGCAGCCCAGTTCTTTACGTCATTAATTCAAGAATATTAATATATGAAAGCTGAAATATGTCATAGTAAAAGTCTTGGGTTGATTCCTCACACAATAGAATGGACACTACACGATTTGTCGTACTGCCAATAACACTAAGAGCAATTAGGCTGGAATTCTACATATTTCTGTATATCTTGCCGCATACTCAATTTCTGGGTTATATCGTATCAGAACCAGATGGGTAAAAGCGTGATTGACAAGATATGGCAGTCGAATTCGTGCCTGTGGCTTGTTCTAAGAACGTTAACCAAAGCAATCTGTAGCGGTTTGCCACATACATTTTAATGGTTTGCCACACACATGTTAATGGTTTGCCACATACATGTTAATGGTTTGCCACACACATGTTAATGGTTTGTCACTGGCGATAACCGTATGATAAATGTGTGATAGCATAATGATGAGAGGGTAACATTATGTTTATTAGGATGTTTCCTATTACCTAATAGCTCATGTTTGTTCTGTAAAAGCACGACCCTACCGTTTTCATGACCTATACACGTGTTGTGGACAGCAGGTGTAACATGAGTCAGACAAGCTCTGACCATCATATTGCTATGACAGAGCTTCTCGGACTAGTGTAACATGGCATGTTCTTTCTATGACCTAGTGTCCCCAACATTTGTATTTTTCTATTCTTACCTTCTGCTTAAGCAGCGTAATAATGGCGTTTCGGCGTGGAGACTATTTATGTTTACGTCAGTCCTGCTATAGTAAATGCATTAATGTACTCCCTGTTTTACGTCGGAACTACAGTAAGAGCATTTCTGAAACGCAAACATTGCCGTGTCTTTGTTTTAACTGTAGATGCTGCTGGGAGGATCAGACAGCCCCGCGGGTCAAGGTCTCCTCCTCGTCTTCACCCTCCTGACAATCCTGCTCAATCTCGTGCTCATCCTCTTGGTAGTCTGCACGTCGGCGCTCCGACACTCCACCAAACACGTACT
This sequence comes from Lepetodrilus schrolli, assembly GCA_032361225.1. Lineage (NCBI taxonomy): Eukaryota > Metazoa > Mollusca > Gastropoda > Lepetellida > Lepetodrilidae > Lepetodrilus > Lepetodrilus schrolli. The sequence continues at coordinate 1,888 of JAUTBT010041989.1, read as the reverse complement.
AGTCACCAACGTGGCTCTGGGCGACCTCGTCATGGGCGTCCTAGTGGCACCCTTGCTGCTGGACGTGGGCAACAGGAAGGAGTGGGTCCACTCTTGCCACGCCCTCAACATTCTCCAACTCTTCCGGACGTCTCTGATTCCTTCCGTCACCTGCTTAGGGCTGTTCCTGGTGAATCTCGTCTACATTCTTAGGATCACGTCGTCCGAGACTATGTACAAGTATTTACCTTACAAATCGGAGACGTTCATGCCCGTAGCTCTAGGATGCGCGGCTTGGTTAGTATCCATCATAGTCCTCGTGCCGTTGTATTTCGGAGCTACTGTTCCCGGAGATCCATCCTTCGTTCATACGTGCTCACGTGTCATCAGCAATGACGATACGGCGGTCTTGTACGTTATATTGAGCTATGTTCCTCAAGCCGTGTTCGTCCTCGTATCGGCGTGCGTAATGGTCTACGTTCACACACCGTTCTACCTTGCCAAGAACCTTCTCTTCTACGGAGAGCGGCTGCAGATGCCCCTGGACGCCATCTTGGTGACCTTCATAACATTGGCGCTGTACACGCCGTTCTTCATTCTGGAGTACTCGTCAGTGACGTACAGATGCTCTAACTCCAACGACTGTCGTCTGCTGAGTTTGTCCAGTCAGGTGGCGGTGTGGCTGGTCTTGGCGAAGTCCTTCATCGTTCCTCTGTGCTGGCTGTGCTGTAGAGACGTCCGTAGAGCTGCCCAATGCATCTGCTGTGGCTGACGTGCGACAAAGTATTGGAAAGACGGATCCATCTACTCTGATTAGATACATTCTTGTACCCGTTTGTCACGTGACAAGGGGCTGGATGAGGCGTGTTTTAGTTCAAGGCAAAGACATATGAAGGAAAGTGACAGATGTGATATCTAAGATAATGAAAACATCTACTGACTGTGCTGAAGAACGATCTTGCTGGTGAACCTGTTTTGTTAATGTGATATGATACAAGACTGCGATATAACATGGTATATTACCAATTTTTAACAGTCAAATGTATCTGTAATATGGCTAGTAGTATGGAAAGGGTAGATATTATATACGGTAATACATATTCAAAACAAAGATGTTTCAATTAATTTGCATAATATTTATAGATGTTATAAGAAAACTACTTGACAAGTCATATTTATTATTAAATATGAAGGTGTATATTTTTCTTGTGCATCTCCCTAGCAACATATATTTGTGAGTTATATAATGTATCTGTTCACTTATTGGAATAGATTGTGATAGCCTGTTCCCTGTGTGAATACTAGATAGTGTACTATGTTGACCTTGTGAAATATGTCTACATGGTTATGGACTTTGGAAAACGAAGTAAGAGATGCCTGTGGATCCATAGAAATGTGCACAGTCGATTTTGTTCAACTTCAATTGCATGTTTTTTTTGTTCAATTGTATATATTTTTCTGAATATTAGTTCTTTATTCTTACCCTTAGAGTTTCTGTATTTATTCCTAGATTGATTGGAATAGTTCCAATATGGTCACACTCAAACATAAACTATTCGCATTTACTGTTAATACAAACATGTTCATACATTGTAATGGTACAATGTTGTGTATGGTCTACTGTGCATAGCATCATCATCTGGTCATATCTTGATGTCTTGATGTCTAGGCCATATCTTGATGCCATATCTTGATGTCTAGGCCATATCTTGATGCCATATCTTGATGTCTAGGCCATATCTTGATATCATATATTGATGTCCAGGCCATATCTTGATGTCATATCTTGATCTCCAGGCCATATCTTGATGTCATATCTTGATGTCCAGTCCATAACCCTCACATCCCGAAATGATCATATCACTCCTGTCCTCAAGTCTCTTCACTGGTTGCCTGTCCGTGCAAGAAT
>JAUTBT010041978.1:0-17102 GCA_032361225.1 Lepetodrilus schrolli | reverse complement strand
GCGGGTTTCCTCCTGCCATAAACTGACAAGTCGTGATATAAGTGAAAGAATCTTGAAAGCGACTTAAAACCCCAATCCCAAAAAAATAAAAAATAAATTAATGTTGTATACATTGATGTATCTAAATGATTGCCAGAAGTTGCCCATAAATTACTGAATGTGATTGGTCTTCTCCAGGAAGAGGCAAGAGGAAGAAGAGAGGAAGAGATTGGGGATTGAGAAAGAAGACAGCGAGGAAGAGGATGTTATTGATGGAAACCCATTCAAACCTGTGAATGTTGAAGAGCTGACAAAGAAGGTAGCTCTACAAAATTCAAAACCAATTAGTTTCTATGCTTTGTAAAGTGTGGATTTCTATTGTGCATGAGGCCCTTTAATTAATATAGCCATAGGATATCATTTTCGCATATGGGTGAAAGATTCCTGCAACAGCATTTAGAACTAAATCAATCAAAATAATGTAACAGAATCAAGTTAGTTCTGGGATTTGAACCCAAAGGGCAACCCACTGGCTGACCAGGCCCCAAGATTACAAAACTTTATGTACAAACTCATATAGGTTTTGTTCACAAATCCCCATGTATAGTTTCAGTTTAAGCATGAAATCATACTCAAAAAGTTTCATAATCTCAGGCCCAGTAGGAGAAATGTATTTATTACCCAATACTCCTTGGTCTGTCAGTACCAGCCTGTGTAGCACTGAATGCTTCCTCCTGCTCCTCACCGACAAGCTGTGGTATAAGTGAAAGAATATTGAAAGTGTATCTAAAAACACCAATTAATAAACATAAAACTTATATCACCCAATACTAATTCCCATATGATAACATTAATATAAATACCACAACAGACACTCGGTGGAGATTCTCAATATTACCTACGGCTACGCTAAGCTTTCAGAAATAATATTCTTCCATTCCTATCTGTATCTTCTAGGAAGCCAAGATGAAACAAGAAAAGAAGAAATTGAAAGAACTGAAAGCAAAAGCTGACCAGGAAAGCACCATGACCAAGATCGACGATGGCGAAGAAATGGACTCTCTGAAAACTCCCAAATCCAACAAAATGTACGGATTGTCTCGCCTCAGTGTCGACAACGATGAGAAGTCTGCCGAGGACAGCGACGAGATTGTCAGTTCGTCGAGATCGCGTCGAATGCTGCCACCTATGCAAGCCCCTCTAGGCACAAAATTCGTAGAAGAAGCCACACAAAAAAAAAAGAAGCATAAAGTTAAACAGAAAGGCGCCTATTCCGAAGAAACTATTGGGATCGGGAATGTGGAGAACACAGACGAAGCAGATCTATCCATGGCCGGATCTCACGGGCAGAAATCTTTGAGGACATTGTCTAAGATAGAAGTCACGACGAAATCTCTGGGCGAGAGTGACGGCAGTGTGCCTTCACCTCGACATGGGTTAACTCCCCTTGATAGAAATGACAACAACCTGAATACTGTCAGAAAGAAGAAGAAACATCGGATTGAAGAAAATGAAAACATGAACAATAATATTTTCGAGCTTCAGGACGTGTCAACTTTGGTTCCTACTCCCCGTCCATTACCACGATTGAGTATGTCACTGTCAATTATTGGTTATGTTAAAGGCTGGTTATCACAGTTTGTTGACATATTTCATAGTCAAACATATTTTATCTGTCACTTCCACCTATCAGTTAGCAGAAAAATTTAACTCCCTTCCTATAGAATTAAGAGCTGTAATATGGCATATCACTTTAATTTAGTCCCATTTATTATCCTATTTGTTTATATCTGCGCTTTGAGAATACCACCGGTGTAGTTTCCAGTGCATTACAAGCAGACTTATTATTATAATTTTACCTGAAAGTATGTACATTTGATTTGTCTAAACAAATAAATTGGGCAACAAGCTACATTTTCCACATGTCCCACTGGTTTTCAATATTTTCATATTTTTTATTGCATTTTATTTTATGTATTAAAAATTGCAAGATAAAATATAACCAAAGCAAATATTATTTGAATGAACTTTGAACTTAACAATTGTTTATTTCTGCAGGTCCTCTGGCTTCTGAAACAAAGGTGAAGAAAATGAAAAAGAAAAAGTCCAAGAAAAATCACATTTCTCCAGCTGAATATGCTGGGCAAGTTCCTGATGACCTTGACATGACCCCTCAAGCAAGGGGAGATTACTCTAGGAAGAATTATCCATGGGATACTCCCAATCAACTGCTGGATGGATCTGATACAGATGAAACCGACGTTAAACGGCATACAGGTACCATAAGTTTCATGGTTGAATATGACTAATATATGCATTAATGAGATAATTTCCTTAAAGTTGAACTTTGTACCTCAGCCAAAGGACCCAGGTTCCTGGGAGCCTGGCATCAATGTTCACGAAATTTACCTAGATGCCGTCATAATAGGATGTGCTGTCTGTAATGTGGCAAAGCAGTTATCACCCTTGGTTTGTCAGTATCAGCCGGGGCTCGATTAAGCGCTACTGGTATTGCAGGTTTCCTCCTGGCCTAAGCTAACAAGCCGTGATATAAGTGAAAAGATCATGAAAGCAGCTCTTAAACCAAATTTTAAAATAATAAAATCTAAGTACTGATGTTTTACCGTTGTCATTTCAATGGATATTTGTATAATTTGTAAACTCTTTATTATATTTTTATTTCCAGAAGACTTTTCAACTAAATGGGGCCTAGCAGAAGACCTTCCAGACATTGCTCAACCAGCCATTCGGACCCGTCCTAACTATGACGACGATGACGATATTGTCTTGTGATGACTGCAATACATCAACACGATCAAAACTATGCATATCTGTTCACACCGAAACCAGTTTTAAGATCTGTTTTCCCTTAAACTATTTAGGAAAATCAAATAATAGCCACTTCATTTGGCATGTTATAATTTGTTCACAGCCGAAGGCACGATTGACAAACAGGTTTCATAAAATGCTTTCATGTTGGTTTATTTATAGTTAACCCTCGAACTGCTAGAAATGACAAGATTTACTCTTTAGAGTAGTGATTGTGATTAGTCTAGCAGAAATAGTCAAACCATTTTATTGCTTTAAAGCAGTTTAAAGTTGATTTAATGCTCATGTGAAAAGAAAAGCATGTGATTTGTACAACAGAAAACATTTATTGCACTGTTTGGTATTCAGAACAGAGATTCAATATTTCTATTGACAGTGGATACAGACGGGATGTTTAAATGTATCAGTTTATCCATTTATCCGTTGTTGTTGTTATTATTATTATTAATAATAATGTAGAAACATCCAATAAGTCTCCCAGCCTATTTACACGTTTGCACTCATAGCAGTTAAATTTAACAGAAATCCATGTTTTATATTTTTTATTCTCAAAATATCCAATATATATTTATGATGTTTCCTACAATACAATGCAGTTGCCATCAAATCTCATCTGAAATGTTTTTGAGACCACTTTGAATATTTATCTCATAAGAATACTCAACATGCCTAGATCAGATGTAAATTAGACATAATTTTAGTAGATATTAAAGACAATCAATAGATATTATTATTATATTTTTTTTCATTTAATTTTCTCATTGAACCAATATTTCCTCATAAGGTTAGTTGTATTACTTCTGGTGTTTGAAAAATCAATAACAGTTTATTTAGTTATAAAAATCAATTCCATTATGGAATAATATTATTGAGTGCCTTGCTTCTGATGAAAGTTCAAAATAATTGCATAACTTGTTCAGAAAAAAACTACGCAACTGTTCAAACTGTTTATGTTTACATCGTCATCATCAAAATATTTCAGTTCCGTCCATGACAACATTGGAACCATTTATGCATTCAAACTGGTTGTCACATTTTGGTGGCACCATATTTTATATAATATTTAATGTATACCTTTATCTAAGTCCTTGTCAGATGTTGGTTGAAATTGTTTTGGACTTCTTTTTTAACGATTTTTGTTTTATTTTGGGGAAAATTGTTCCAAAAATGTCATTAACAAAAATAGTAGAACAAAATATTTTATAATTGCATCCATCTATGACAAGGGCAAACATTTAGTACTGTTCAATATTGGAGCTATGGAGAGTATATTAGTGCTGGAGCGATCGCTTCTGATCACAACGATGTGTTTACCTCACGCCAATGTACATGTTACAGATTTACAGAATATTTATTCTCACTGTATAATCCATGCATTTGTCAAACTGTCACAAATACTATAACCATATATGTCAAACTCCCCAGTAATTGTGTCTACATTTCTGAAGAAAGAGTATAGTATTTTGATGGCATATTTTTCTTTTTTTTGTATTGGAAGTATTTGGAAAGTGTACTTAATCTAGCTTCCGTCCAAAATATGCTTCTTCATGTTCGGTGTATATATATTGATCAGATGGCATACTATATGGTGATTTTTTTTAATGTAAATATCTGTGGGATACACACATCTCATGCCTACCAAAGAAGACTTACTTCATGCAATGTAAAACCGTCACATGTCTACAATAAACCAGGTTTACTGAAACATTCAACACTACGGGTTTCCTCCTGCCATAAACTGGCAAGCTGTGATATAAGTGTAAGAATCTTCAAAGCGGCTCTAAACCCCAATTAAAACACAAAAACAAAACAAACGAAAAAGCAAACAATAAACCAAGAACGTGTGCAAAAACAGTTTCCTACTGACCTTTTTACATTACCTTACTTTTCTTTGGTAGGTGTGTACTGGTGAGAAGTCCTACTTTTACATGTTCTGCACATTTCATAATGTCAGATTTAGTACTACCAGGTAGTTGTCAACATACGGGTTATAAAAAGTTCTTTTACATAATGTAAATTCACAAAACAATGTGTTCAATCATTTATTTATCATTCTTATTGATTCATAATCCATATTTTATTGTATGGGTTCATCATTATTATCAATAATTTCTTCTGTAAAGAAAAAACAACTCGTCATGTACATGTTTATCACAAATATAATTTCAGTACATTTGAGTACAGTTTATTATTCACAGATAAGTATTTTTATTTTATAAAAGGATACAATGAATTTGAGTTACACTGTATGTTAATTTTATGAAAGTAAACATGTATATTTGACATGTTGGGAGCATATTTTACCCTTTGGGATTTTAATTTGCTGTGTATAACTATCACTATGAAGGAGGTATTTGACATACATGTTTGATATTTATTCCATGTTTCAATGGAAACAGACACCGGAAGACCAGCATGGTCGTGATAATTGACTGTTCCAATGTTCACATGTTCATGTTCACATATAAAAGTTTGTATCCAAAATGGGGAAAACAAGTTAAAAGTGAAAAGAAATTTAGTTAATTGTTGATTTCCCAAGTGCTGTGTTTAGAATATTGCAGCATTAATATCATGCTGGCATGTTGTTAAGTATTTGTAATTTCTGTTAAAATTCATGCTAAAATTAGTCATGATAGTTTGGATATTTTTATAAATATTTGTTAAATGCTTGAAATCTTCACGTGTGAAGTCTATTAATTAATGTAAGTTGGTATGTACCATAAACATATCATGTAATTGTTAAAGTCTATTAATTAATGTAAGTTGGTATGTACCATAAACATATTTAATTGTTAAAGTCTTTTAATTAATGTAAGTTGGTATGTACCATAAACATATCATTTAATTGTTAAAGTCTATTAATTAATGTAAGATGGTATGTACCATAAACATGTAATTTAATTGTTAATGTCTTTTCGTATAAAATTAAATAGTTTCTCATAATGTGATAATTGTTATGACTTTAGCTGCACAAGAAAACACGTTTTGTCGAATTTTACTTGAGATACACAAGCATCCTGCAAACCTGTCCAAAAATTGTTGCTGTTCACAAATTTGATATTTGATGTATTTTGTTAGTTGCTATTTTTTGTTCCAGGGATTCATGAATGCATAATGATAACACTTACATAATTATATGCATAATTACATGCTTGTTGTTGATTAAATGTTAATTGTAATCAAATTGACTTGTTTTCTTATTGTGTAAGGTGTAAAAAGAAACTGTTTGCCATGTTTTAGAAACCTACATCAGAATAACATCTAATTTACTTTTCAAAATTCATGAACAGTTGGATGCTATAAATGAGGTTGCTTCCCAATCACTAAAGAATCTTTACGCCATAAGATAAATGTTCACGAACATTACATTTCTGATGCGATCTTTGTAGGATGCGCTGTCTGCACCGTTATCATCCTTAGTCTTGTCAGTACCAGCCAGTATTAGCAGGTTTACTGCAACATTCATCACTACTGTTGCGGGTTTCCTCCTGCCCTAAACTGACAAGCCGTGATATAAGTGAAGTCTTCAATTGCCATTATAAACCCCAATTTAAAATAAATAAATTAATTAAAATTAAATATTTTAGTGAAGCCACCACGATTGATCCAGAATTGTGATAACATTAAACTGGTTAGATCAGGTCTCGAGATTACGAAACATTCTTGAATACGATTTCAAGCTCAACTCAAGTTTTGTTCACAAATCCCCATATAAATTTTGAGCTTGAGCATGAAATCGTACTCAAAAGGTTTCGTAATCTCGGGGCCCGAAGGCAACACGAAGTGTCCGTCAGTAACCATGGCTCGATGTTGTCATTTGAAACTAAGTACTTCACAAACAGGCATTCTTTGAACGCTTACATAATTATTTCATTTGCGAAATCATTTACCAAAAAAAACCCCACAAAAAACATGAATACTATAATGAAGAAAACTGAGTATACTCAAATGAATCTGCAATTCGTAGTTAATGATCCAGACATAATTGAGATAAATGCTATAATGCTTATAATTATATGCTTATTTAACCGAGCATTTATAAAGTGGTTATTGGAAATGTTCATGCAATTACATTGAGATTCATCAACGAACCATTGAAGCTAGTATAAATGTTGTATGCGAGATCGATCAATCATTCAGTCAGTCTTCCAGTTCAGTATTGATAAATATAGTGAATTTTCCCGCGCATACGATTTATCCGGTGGTGCAGAATGATTAATAAACACCGACAGTTATTTTAAATGCTATTTCTTTATTTATTGCCGACACTATTATAGAACACATACTGGTATAACTTTACCTGCTGGGTAGTTGGAGCGCTATAGATGAATTATTTACAAGCAGACCGTTTGAAACATGTTTAGTTATTTGTTATTGATTTTTTTTTCTCCACCCACGATCATATGTATAATGTAAACCGTCTCTCTCGTTCCCGTCATATCAATACCCCGCTCAAGGCGCATTTATCATAAAGCAATAGCTATTCAATGCCTCGACTTCTTCATATCCATATGAAAACAGACGGACTAGTCACTTTGCTGTGGATGTGTCCCTACACCATATCAATACACGAAGTCGTAATTTATCTACAAGTATAGGAATCAGTCAAACCACCAAGACTCACAATTGGACCCATTGTCACGGGATTTGGATATAGAGCTCGTGGTAACCACCTCAAATCTCAAACACAGGGGGACGAGGCGGGGAGAGCGGAGTGCAGTGTGCCATAAGTTTGAGAACAGGAACAGCTTTCACTGTCGTCTGAATGTGTTGACTAATCCCACTTTCTGACTAAACAGGATTACTGCAGACTGGATTGAAGCAAGTAACCACGGGGATATTGGATAGCATTTGAATTCGAAGTGCACGGACACTTGTCGTCTGCTGTTTGTAAGAAGCAGACATATACACATGCACATGTGCGTTGCAGTTTGCCAAGCAGATAAGCTTGCGTCATAAATATGGATGATCCGGATACCATGGAAATAGATTCTAGGAATAAGTCTGAAGACGTTCAATCAGAGGAAAGGGTTGACAATGAAGGAAGGAAGATGGAAGGAGAGAAAGAAAGAGGAGAAAGAGAACACGAAGCAGACCAGAAGGGAGAGTATGAAGAAGGAACGATGTCTAGAGGTACATGTACATCCAACTCGTCAAGTATTAATAATAATAGTAATAATAATAATAACAGTAATAATAATAATAATAATAATAATAAACTTGACAATCGCATAGGCTTACCATACATGTACTCAACAAAATAACTTTAAGGACCAGCAAATATGTGTTGGGGAACGTTTCTACGAAATTTCGGAATTTGGCTTGGGGAATCTAATGCCATTCTTCTTCCAATGTGTCTGCAAGTTCTTGAAGAGTAGATGAAGCCTATAGATGTTTGGAAATTCCTTGTTGTTAAAATATTATAACGTTTTTAATTTAAACATCCGCTAAGGCTACTGGCCCTGAATTAATTTTGTTGAATATATTTAAAAGAACGAAAGAACAAATTCACGGAAAAGGTATGTAATGGTCATTAAGCAAAAGTTGATATATTGTTAATTTTCCATGAATTTGTAGAATTTCATATATTCATGTGTTATTCTGGACAATTTAAGTGTACAGCCTTAAATATGTTAAAACATTAATATACGATATCATTTGTTTTCATTTAACCATTTTCAATATCTTTCACCGGTATTTCACTTCTTGCATGCTTTCACACACACACACACACACACACATCCCACACACACCCCAATCCCTAGTTTTATGATGAAATCTACGTACATGTAGATCTAGCATTCATTCATTAATTCAGTATGTTTATTATGAATGCAATCTATATTGAAATTTAACGTATACATGTGCTTAATTTGCACATCCAGTCATTGAAACAGAAACACCGTTTTCCAGTACGACTTCTAAAGTTCATGGCTCCGACACTACACAATGAACTCAATGTGATATCAAGATATAACATTGCTCGATCGGGGTCAATATCAGTAAACGCAATAGCCAGAACCATGGACACGTTAGTCTCCCCGGAGATCACACAGTGTCTTTGGTGGCATACTTTAGCTGCCGTGTCTGATCTGGGCAAGATAACTCAGATCGATACACTGAACAAAGTGAGCAGGTGTCTGTTGGTATATTAAAGGGGTTACTGTTGTCTTCTTGTACTAACATATATGACAGGCGACATTTCTTAATGGATTTAGGATAATCCTATGGTTATTAAGAACTGCCATGCACATTGATTCCCGGGTTTAACGCAATATGTATCTGCTTCGGAAAATTCCAGTATTGGCACCTATACCATCATGATATTAGTTAAAAGCTGAGAAATAAGTGCAAACGCAATTTTTCTTCGCTAATGATTAAACACATACTTTTTATTTGATTTAACTAATGACTCTAGCTGATCCGGCTATCAAAAACAACAAATGTTATGTTTAATGGAATAGACATCATGAAATTCCATCATAGCGAATTTTCTCTAAAACATACCTAGTTTATACGAAACTATGTACAATTACCGTTCTAGAGTCCGCAGTTGGCATTTACGGTATATTATCCGAGTCGGGTATGACTAACAAACACTCGGATGTCCACCAGGGTAACCTTTCAAGAAGGCCTCTGATCTACTATCAGACAATACCCCTATCAGAAACAATCTCATTAAAATCAGATCCTAAACTGAGATATTTCTGGTGGTCCCCGCTAAGCCTTAGCTACTTTTGAGTAGCCTACTCAGTATGGTCAGGGAAACGCCAGTTCCTGAGCATGTCTGTTCCCGGTTGGTGTCACACAATATGGCCCTTCTCAAAAGTACGTGCCTGGCACACATGGCGTTACTCTGCATCATAGCCATAACTAAGGTTATTGCTAGTTGGGAATGACAGAAGAATCATCTCAGGCTGTAGCTACGCGTACACGTGGTAACAGATCAAATTCCTAATTCCGAATGGCTTTAAAAAACTGCATGTCGTGGAGGTTTTGTAACAACGGCTCTACTAGCTTGCATACGACGACCATATAGTAATTAGTTCCAAAGATGTGAGGGTGAACTGTAGTCTTGCAGCAAGTCGGGGTGAACTGATGACTGCACTGTCCTGGAGGAAAGTCCTTAAATATAGCAGTATCGTATATAAGTATGTATAGGCTACATCTCCCCAGGGAATGGTAGAACTCCGAGCTACGCTTGAATCCATTTCTAACGAGTATTAGTGGGGTTAAATCATATAGGCAAGATAGTAGGTATATGGTAATTGAAGGCTAGTATTAATAGTAGCACGAAGACCGGAACACCTTACCATAGAAACCCGGATGATGGTTGCCCTGCGCTCTCATCGTGCTCAGTCTTGTCGTTAAAAAATGTCAGTCCACGCAGCTATGACTCATCCTCCAGACCTTTAGGCGACTGTTACTAGATATGTTTGCACTTCGACCTACTTTCGTCAGATTTGGCTAATGTTCCTGGGTATGTTTGCAATTTGACCTATATACTTTTGTCAGACTTGATGGTCACCCATCAGGTCCTAAGTAAGACTATCACTGTGAAGAGGTATTACTACGTACTTCCCTTCCATGACTGCTACACGTCACCAGCTGGTACTGGCAATACTAAGACTATCGCTGTGAAGAGGTATTACTACGTACTTTCTTTCCATGACTCTGCTATACGTCACCAGCTGGTACCGGAAATACTAAGGCTACCGTATAACCTACACGAACTCTAAGAATAACAAGACTACGATAAAGTTGGATGAACCTCGGACCATGCAGCCATACGTCTTTGGGAACACTTGGAGCTTTACCATTACACTTGTTGCAAATGGTTCTTATCTGATGAAGCGAAACACACTAGCCACCTTCTCTTTCGTATTATAGAGTTTTATAGCGAAAAACATTCGCCAAATCTTACGAAAGTAGGTCTCATTGTGCTCAGTCTTGTCGTTAAGAAATCTTATTTCATCTCAATTTTTCGATTTTCAATATATATATGCCGCCCAGTATGTTATTAGGCGATCCTTCTCGGCAAACACACACCGTTAGATAACGTTATTATAACGTTGTGTCAATGTTATAACGTTATTACAACGTTGTAATAACGTCATATAACGTGTGTTTGCAGGGTTATAACGTCATTAGTTACCTAACTGGGTTTGCATGAAGAGATTATCCTTTCGTGGGTTATATTTGTCGGATGTTATAGGGAGACAGAATGGTCTATATTTAGAAGATGCTGGAGATCTACGGTATACACAATAGCGCTAAACAGCCTATACATAATCTCAGTATTGATTGATGAAACGTTTTCATCAACTCTAGAATACGAAACGCCGTAATTTTGAGGTAATCTCAACTCCAATATAATCCATAGAATACACCATTACTAAGCTTGGAGTTTAGGTAGTCCTTGTCAAAGAATTTCGTAGCAATTTTTCGATTTTACATTTTGTTTAAAGTCGTTTCGTGGAAGTATTTTTAATGATGTTTTACGTTTTTTGAAATTTTTCGATTTTCAATGATATTTTACAATTTGATGAAAAATGTAAAAATAAATCCAAAAATAAATCAATTAAATAGAAAAGAAAATGCCACGAAATGTCTTTTACAAGGACTAGTGTGTGTTACTTTAACGTTACACCGTTTCGTAGAGAAGAGCCCTAGTGCACACATTATAAAAGTTATTATTATTATTTTATCCCCTTACCCGAAAGAAATTGACACGACTTATATACTTTCTGCCTGGAAGACGATTAAGTTAATACCAGCTCTATTTATACGGTCAAGTCAAGCGCGAGATTCGTGCAAGGTGAGCCCCGTTTCCATCTCACTTTGATATGCCGCCATTAAATATATGTATTTAACGGCGATTATTGACAAGCTTGTCCAAACAGGATCTTGTACATGTATTTTGTCCACTCAGTGGAATGGTAACGTTGGTGGATGAAATTTGCTCCACGGAAAACAGCTGTTCAATATACTGGGAGGAAATGTTCGAGGCTGTTGATTTACCTGACATTTTGCTAAGGTACGTGTATGAATAGTTATTAATTTTGTCATTCCGCTGTGAAAGCCTTTTTCATGACCTGAAGTACTATAGTAGGTATTATAATTATCATCAGTATTATTATTATTATTATTGTTGTATTATTATTGTTATAATAATAATTATTATTAGTGGTACATGTAGTGGTAGTAATAGTAGTAGTAGTAGTAGTGGTGGTGGTAGTAGTAGTAGTAGTAGTAGTAGTAGTAGTAGTAGTAGTAGTAGTAGTAGTGGTAGTGGTAGTTTAGTAGTAGTAGTAGTGGTAGTGGTAGTGGTAGTGGTAGTATGCATCTGCATCTGAAGTATGAAAATGTAAGTGTCTCAATGAACATATGTCTATAGATATAAAAGTGCACGTAAGTTAAATATGTAAACCAAATTAACAAGTTGCGTAGACATGTTTGTCATGGAAGTTATACTAAAGCAAGACATAGAAATGTTATAAAAACTGCATGTCTGTAGATAAACAGATAAATAATTATGAGATGTCAAGCTTGGATATAAAATGTATCTACACATTTAGGAATGCAAGATAAGCACTTTATATGTATGAGAATTTGGCCACGTGTTCTTATCAGTCGTTTCTTGTTTTGTATTACACATTCTTAGTGGAATTTACTTTCCATATTGCGATATATGTTTGTGTAATTCTAATTGCTAATTAATACTTTCTTAGTTTCTTTCTAAAAATGTTTTTATTATTGATGAAAGCTTTTGATAACTTATATTTCTCGTCTATGAATGTGTAGCCACAAGTTGAATTAATTTTCCTTTATACATATTTTTGTAAGTAAAATTCACTTTACTATAGATCTATTTAATACTTTCTTAGTGTAATTTATTTAGTTTCAAAAATATATTTTTAGTATAATTAAATTTGTATTATTAGACTATTTTAGTGGAATGAATTTTACACAGTAATAAGATTTTTTTTAGTACATATAAGTAAACACTAGACAATAACAGGAAATATCTTGTTCCAATCCTATACATAATTTGTTTTGATGTTTTAATCTTAAAGTGATTTACTGGCTTGATAACGGTTTGACGTCATTGCAACAATTCGGACATCATGAACATTCAAACATATAAGTTTCTTATCGTATTAGCGTATTTACTTTCCACGTGTCAAATAAGTATGGTTCCTGCTGAGGAAGAGAAATTTATTGGGTTGAAATTTACAATACATGGACATAGTATGGATAGTGATATATAGACTATATAATGTTTTATTTATACATGTACCTGTGTCTTTTTGAATATTTCTTATATTTTTCTGCATTATATTAATTACTAGGGAAAAAATCATACTTGTCGGGGAAAGATGGTTGTCACAGAAAATCCAAAAACCTGGTTAGTGACCTTTGACATCTAGATAAAGATGATCTTTTCACTTTAATATTTAGAATATCCATTTGTTGTTTTATAATATTCCATTTTAGTAATGATGAGTTGTACACCAGCTATAGCAGTCCATTCACAAATGTTTGGAATTTTAAATGCAATTTTAAAAATCCATTAATAATTGAAACTTCAAGAACGTTATTTAAATTGGAAATTGTAAATATATGAAAATATATGATGTAAAACTCTTTTCTTTTGTGTTGTTAATATCATTGTAAATATTCGATAAGTCAATATGATTATTTTATATATATCATTAACAATTTTTATTTTATATGTCCATAATTACAAAAAAAAACAACAACAAAAAAAAACATAATGAACCCATCAAAATAGCTATCTAAAAGGGTAGATTACATGAGTAATAATCATAACCACTGCATTGATATCATGAGTTTTGTTACCCCACACGTCATAGCATCATTATTATAAATTAAGATGTAACTGACCAATGAAATGACAGATTGCTGAAAACTGACCAATCAGCACAAAAATGAGATCTCTCTCCATCTCCACACCCCAAGGCAATGTCCAGTGAGATTTTGAACACATCTTGGTGTTTAACCCTCTCCATGCTGAAGGCAACCAGAGATGCCCTAATGAGCTGTACCCATGCCTAATCCTGCAGGGAGAGGGTTAAATGTGAAGTACGACCCAATTAAATATGATACTATATCTGCCCAACATTGACATTGTAATGTAATGTCATTTTAATAATGCACTAGATTCTAAATCATTACAAATATTAATCCTGAAGAATCTGAATTTATCTCAATTTTTAAAACGATTTGCACTGAATTATGAGTGCATGCAAAATAATTACATTTTTTACTTTTAAGAGTGGAAATAAATTACATTGACATTGACATGTAATTTTATTGACTCACTAGTGAATTCTGAAAAGTATTAATTCCGAAGAACCTGACATTTTCTTAATTTTATAATGATTTTTCACTCAACTCAATTATTTTGTTACTTTGGTTACGTGTGGAAACAATCTGGATGCTGATCATTCAATTACTCTAGTTTGAAATAGACATGCCCTCTAATGACTGTTATTACATTGTAAATGAGAGCAGGTGCTCCTCTGATGGTACCGTAATTACCCTAATAATCGAACAGGAGAAAATAATTAAATTTGTAGCTGTTCAATTTATTAGATTAATACGAAAATTTTAAATGATCTATGTTCATATAATTAGGGACAACCAAATTAAAGTACAAAATATGGTTGTAAATTAAATAGTAAATAAATGAAGGATTTTTAAAAATAATTTTATTTTTTAATGTTTTGCTCTTTTTTTTTATTGCATTCGATTAATTAGAAAATTACGATTTAAACTTTCGAATTTTTAGGGTCGAAATATTTTTTATTTTCCGTGATTAATTTAGGTGTTGGAACTATTAGTAGAGGGTTCAAATTATTTAGTCATTTACGATAGCTTACATTGGCATTTAATTTTAAATTCCTGTAAAATTTGTGATTTTGCAGGTGGTGTGTATTTTTCTTTCCGCGATATCTAGAATCTGAATACAGCCATATTACTGTCAACAGCAATTCTGCGGGGGAGTTGTGATAATTGCCTCGTTAAGAAGATACGTCAGTGCTACTGGTTTCCTGGTTTGCTGATTAATACATGTCCAGATTGATACCATTGTCGATATCAGTGTCGTGCGTGGATATAAAACAGTGCCGTATCAGTAATTGATGATGATATCGAGGTGATAAAAATAGGGGATAGTTATTGTTATATCTCCATTAGTGTGAATGCCTCACAATAATAGATATTCCATTTGTGCTAGCGATCGGACAGAGTTTTAATAGTACTTGGACATACAGTTTTGATGTTTTGATTATCAAGTGTATGTAATATATAGGTACCCACAGTCGGCAAAGTGTATGTGGAAAAGTAATACGGGTAAATTGCATTAATATTTAAATAGTTTATTCATAGTCTCAGAGAGTGAAAATAAATAATTAAATATAAATTCTGGTATATTTATATGAAAGGAGCCATTGACATGTTATACCCTCTTGCTTCTCCAGAAATATCTTTTTATGTTTTGCGTAGTTATTTTGAATAGCTAGGAGTATTTGGGTGAGAATAAGGTGTGAAACAAACATCCGTGAAATACTCTCAACTATTTATTTAATTATTAACACTATCCAGATCTACTTGATGATATAGTCAATACATTTCTTGTACTGTAGGTGAGATTTCTTTATAATAATTAGCAAAAAAATTTAAATAATAAACAATTAACATCACCAATATTTACATATAGTTGTTAAATCTGTTCGAAAGTACACATCAATGCGAACAATTATTCTCTCAATATTAACTCTTTATCATTATGAACTGGAGCTTCAATTATCAATCCTGCTACAAATATGTACATTTCACAATTTACTTTGAGAGAAGGTAGAATGTATTAAGAATTGTACATCGTATGTAATGCTGATACCAGTAGTTGGTGTGTATTCCCATATTAAGGTACTTGTTAGGTTGCGGACAGACAACTGCTGTATACTGCCAAGTTATGTATTATTCAATAATTGTACAAGGACCAACACCTCTTTGCTTTGAAGTCCTTTAATTTGCCTCATTGAGGAGAGAAGAGGTGTTGACGGATACATTTGAAATGTACACGTAATTGACAAGCCTAGAGAGCTGTTCATTGCAGTTTATTCAAAACTTTATCAGCTCTTGATAATTCAATATTAGTTTGTCAGGTAGTTGGGGAATTTATGAGGAAATAAATTCTGAGTTTCAAAGATGTTAAGAATGAATGAATTATTGTTTAACCCTCTCCACGCTGAAGGCAACCAGAGATGCCCCAAAGAGCAGTGCCTGTAGCATCCAGCAGTGAGAGGCTTAATGCCTACTAAATGTCAGGATTGAAGCAATAGATTAATTATTCAGAGAAGTTAAAAATGTATGATACTTTAACTATTAATATTATTAAGAGTTGTAGCCAACTGTAATTGTATATAATAATAATAATTATTATAATTTTAATTTTTAATTTTTTTTTAAATTGGGGTTTTGAACTGCTTTCAAGATTCTTTCACTTATATCACGGCTTGTCAGTTTATGGCAGGAGGAAACCTGCAACATCCGTAGCGTTGAATGTTGCAGTAAACCTGCGAGCACTGGCTGATATGGAGACCAATGATGATATCTGTATTACCACACTGCAGTCAACGCATCCTATCAATATTGCGTCAGAAAGGTAACTTTCACAAACATTGATGAGGGCTCCCAGTGCAGCATTTGAACCTGGGACCTTTGACCCCAAAATCCAACATCCTACCACTGCACTACCTCCCAGCCTTTAGGATTAATAGATGGATGGACGGATAGTGTGATATAGAGAAAATATTACTTGGTGAAAATTTAGTTTTTATTTGGTTTTGAATTAAGTTTCATTATTCAGTATATTTTCAGCCATTGGTCATAAAGCAGTCTTTTGTCAAATGTTAGTGATATATGTATGTATTCATCATATTTACATGAAATCTTACTCTTAGCTATGTCTACATAGTTTTACAACCAGTAGGAAAGATTTAGTTATCAGCTTGATGGTTTGTCTGATTATTTTCCTGACTAAGCACAATATTCAAACCACTGAGAGAGTTGTGTGTGAGATATTTTGTGAAAAAACAGGAATCCACTGACCCCACCCCCCACCGCCCACCCCCACCCACCCACACATATATACACACACACACACACATACACACACACACACACAGAGATAAGAGTCCGTGATAGTTACACCTGTACACTTCACACTGAACCACTCCCACCACCACCCCACCCCCCACACACAT
>JAUTBT010041967.1:1039-17105 GCA_032361225.1 Lepetodrilus schrolli | reverse complement strand
CATCACTACTATAACTCCAATGAATCACCACTACTATAACTCCAATGAATCATCACTACTATAACTCCAATGAATCACCACTACTATAACTCCAATGAATCATCACTACTATAACTCCAATGAATCATCACTACTATAACTCCAATGAATCACCACTACTATAACTCCAATGAATCACCACTACTATAATTCCAATGAATCATCACTACTATGGTTTCATGTACTACCGGTATATCATAACTTCATAAGATAAACAAACATGAATTGTACAAAATACATTGAATGCTATTATTAATAATGTACAATCCTCATGTTTTACAAATCTCAGCAACATCCTTCAATACACGTGGTATGTGTTGTAGTGATGTCAACTCACTTTTCTAAGGAATTTGATTGCATAGCAACTTGGAGCTGGCAGAAGACCTCATCGAAAGAGTTTGGCATCCCGTCATTCGTCCTCATCATGTCCTCCATTCCTGAACCCACCATCTGCAACAGTGGAGCCATAGTTATGTCCCTTTATAACATGTGAACATTTCTTTAATTCTTTTTCAAGACATTTATTCCAGCAGACACAAATATACATAATAAACATAGTACATAAACATGGTTGGGAGTATACGAAAATTTTCAAGTATTTAGAGAAAACAAACGGTTCAAAGTTGTAGTAGAGTTATGTCCTTTCATCTTCATTACTATTTGCTGGTTCCACATTGTGGCATTTTATCTTAAAAGTAACAAGTGACAAACATAAGTATTTTAGGAAAAGAACAATATTTTCAGATAAATCAATAAAATTAGCCCAGCCATGTCCATAATATAGATACAGAATCAGCATGATGATTTGCTAGATCTAGTTTGGGTAATAAAACATGTCTCAGAATATTCTGTTGAAACCATTCTATACTTGCTTTCAATGAGAAGGTTGTGACATTATTCCAGTCTCAGGGCTAGCCTTATGCTATCTACACCGTAAGCCTGTCTCAAGGGACTTGCGTTACACGTGAGGCATTTACATGAGGCATAATGCGGTATCTCATGAGGCAACTTACCGTGTAGACAGTGCTAAGATTATGCTCAGTCTCGATTTTGCACGGACGTTTTTGTCTTATGGAAATTCTGATTGGCTGACTGGTACTGTTACTAATTGGTAGACTGACAGCATGCAATAGATTATATACAGGTCTCATGAGACGGATTTAGTTAAAACGTAACGTCTAGACACTATTAGACTACCAAACTTCTGAGTCAAAATGACCCCCGAAAACAAAATTAAAACTCAAATTTCACTTCATCTAACACAACTCTTTACAATGCATCTTAGGAGTCATTTACTTAAAGAGTAAGTGAAATATGCAGATTTTACATGTCAGATCAAAGACTGTATGACATTACATGGATAAAAGTAATGGCATGGGTAGAATGGGTACCCGGAAAGATGAGCTGGACATGTGAATGATAACCTTGTAGCACCTTGGAATGGCAGCTTGGGTTTCTACTCCCCAGGGAGATGAGAAGGAATTGTGTGCACACAGATCAGTTGAATGGGGTAATAATGTAGAACCATGAGCATGCTTT
Organism: Lepetodrilus schrolli; assembly: GCA_032361225.1. Lineage (NCBI taxonomy): Eukaryota > Metazoa > Mollusca > Gastropoda > Lepetellida > Lepetodrilidae > Lepetodrilus > Lepetodrilus schrolli. The sequence goes on along the minus strand of JAUTBT010041967.1, from coordinate 15,527 downwards.
CGAGTGTGGAGTTGGCGCAAAATAAATGTTCACATTATTCTTATACTTCTTCTTCTTCTTATTATTATTAACTTACTTTGAGCAGTTGACATGTACATTTGACTGTGACCTTAGAAGGTTGTGACAATAATGTTAGCACCAGATCTTTCAAAATACTCGGCAGAATTCCCATCTTTGTTTGTCTACCATCAGGTTGGATAATCTAAAACATTTATAAAAAATTATTGTAATTTATACAATTCAATTCAAACAACATATCACTAGCTACATTCTTACTACATGGACAAAAAATATATATGATAAATCTTACTTAGCATGTGCAAAATAATCTTCAACACTTCTGGTCCAAGAATCAATATGCTTTATAAATTGTGAAAAACAATGTATACAAAAGAACACTTGACTAGTAACATGAGCATTATATTGCAGTAATTGCTCAACATTTTTGGGAAACATCCTGGTTAATTTTACAACATGCATTCACAGTGTTAACATGAAGAACATCTATATTTACCATTAAATTCAAAAATATTTCTCCCATAAATAATGTGAAACCAGTCAGCAGATCTATGGAGTCTGGATTGGTGACTAACATTTCTCTCCTCTCATACTCTTTCTGAGACCTGCAACAGATAAATTTGGTATGCTCAACCCATGGGATACTACAATTTTTTATATTTAAAGCAAAGCTCAAAATACAAATAAGTAAAACTGTACCTCTTCAAGAGTGCCCCTCTGAAATTTGAGAATATTTTGTGGTCCTTGAGATTAGTGCTGATGTACTGACAGATCCTGGCACCAGTGTATCGAAAGTTTGCATCATTCACACTCTGCAAGGAAACAGTTCAATAATAGAACAGATACAAAGCTTAATATACATTATAGTATGTCATGTCTATTTTACTACAAGTACCTAAAAAGAAATATAACAAATATGACTGCAATTGTTTCATTAAAAAAAACACCTTTGAATGATTATTCGGACTAGTAGGTTTTTATGTTGAATCAGGTGTTTAACCCTCTCCATGCTGAAGGCAACCAGAGATGCCCTAAAGAGCATTAACTGTGCTTAATTCAGCTGGGAGAGGGTTAAAGGTACCTTTCCATCACCATGTCCCACAGCCCTACCTATTAAAACATTTTTTTTTGTAAAGGCACATTTCCATCAATGCAACATGGTCTTACGTGCTGAAACAGGATATCAATGATGGCAGCCATTTGTTCTTCCGACGTGACACTGTTTCTGAACTTGGCACACAACGGCATCATGTATTCCTGCATGTTGCCGGGGTGCATGTTGAGGATGTTGATGGTCTGCTGGAACTCGGCCAGAACCTGGTCGAACTCCTGATGTTGAAGAGAGAGAGCAACACAATAACACCATACGATTTCAGTCAAAACTTTTGTATCTATAACAATAACATTCTTGTACTAAGTTGTAGTGATTAGTTGCTAGGATAGGTACAAGAGCACCATGGTCTTTTAGTGGTGGATAGAGGAACTTCATAAAACTTACTGAATACATAAAGAATACTAAAGCTATATGCAGACTTAGATGACATGACCAAAGGGATGAGAGGAATTTTACCTGCCATTTTGTTAATATTTAATATTTGAAATCATATATTACAGTATGTTAAAAAATATTACTAGTCCAGTAAACATGCATGACAACAGACAAATGTGATTTCAACTTAAAACAAGTCCGGGGGCTGGGGGGCTGCAGGCCCAAAGCCACGTCCATGGCAAATAAATGGACCCCCGGACAAATAAATCAGCTGATTGCCGTGGATTCACGGAAAATTCCATGCCAGAGTAAAATAAAAATGTAAACATTTTTAAATGTCGACTGCTGAACACTAAGAAAAAAAAAGCTGAAAAAGCTGCAAGGGGAGACAAGTGCGTTACCTGTTGCTGTAGGACGTCAGGGGCCTGGCGAGGAATGAACTCAGGAGCGGAAACTGACAGAACTGGAGGTATATAGCCTGAGCAGCTCTACAACAGGCAGATAAACTGTTACAATGCTAACTCTTATAATAGTATAATAATCATACTATTAATACTAGTATATATAATTCTAAACCATCCTCATATTGTGTGTCAAAGTAATAAGCTGCATCACGTTAATTTGTTTAATTACCATCTTTGTATTTATAATTGGGGTTTAGATTCTGTTACTTATATCATGGTTTGTTAGTTTAGGGCAGGAGGAAGCCTGCACCATCTGTAGCACCAGCTGGTACTGACGGACCAAGGATGATAACTGCATTGCCATCTATTATTCTATACCACTCTCATACTGAGTGTCACAGTCATAACCTGCATGATTTCAATTTGTTTAATTACTTTCTCCCTGCATGATTAACATGATTAATGAAATACTGATAAGGATAATCTGATAATGGCACATGTAGTTACCTCCAGTAGCGATGAGGTTTTAAAATATGAACATAAATATACAAAAAGAGATAATGGTTTGTGCTGGCAAGCAGATATTTCAAACACTATTCCAATTTGGCTAAAGGGCAAATCATTCTTACCGAATTGTCTCTTTAAGTCAAGCATGACAATGAGCAGTAATTTGAATCAATTCACCTATTTTATCAAATTGCTCATAAATGATTGTAACAATGTTGCTATTATCAGTTCAATTCTAACTTTCTCCATGCTGGAGGCAACCCAAGATACAAGACAAGTGGCTGTGCCTAATCCAGCAAGGAGAGGGTTAAATAGCAACATCATAATTTTAGCACCACATTAGCGACAAAAGACGGACTATGGAGACAGAATTCACTCACTCTGGGAACAAACTCTGGGGCATTAGCAGATAGGACGAAAGGCCGCACATCTCCTGGAAACAAATTTAAAAAAAGGTTAAGTTTTATTTGCAAGAATCCATGCTTTCATGGCTTGTGTGAACTCTTATGGAAAACATACTCATAGTGACGGGAAACAGTGCACTTGTATGTATATTTATAAGTGATTGAATTAGTGCTTTATGTCACTTATATATCTCAAATATTTGAGAACAAAAAGTACAACACTACCATTATATCTATAAGGTATACAAGTTTTCCGTCCCTATGAGTTTGTTTCCCTTACAAGTTCATTACATCTTATATACAAGGTAGGCCCATAATAAAAATAATAAAAAAATATTATTTGTCCCCTTTGATTTTGTTTTCGCAGCATCCCGCTTTCACTCATCAAATGTCCCACAAAACCATAAAAATAAATTGTTTTTCATGTTGTCTGTTGATCAATGTTTTGGAAATCGTGTTTTGCACATGGTATGACATTATTGAAGGTGACGTTACATGTTCTGAAAAAAAGTATTCAAATTCTTTAGCGTGTCAGAATTATTTGACATTCTGCAAACGTTTTGTACCCAAAGGAGTTTGGGGTTTTACTCAATATCAAGAGACAACAACAAAATAAAATTTAAGGTGGAACACTCTTTGATTTAGAGATTAGCAATGTATAAACATTTAAAGACTTCATTAAATTAGAACAATTAAATTGAATTAAACACATATCAAAGTCAAAAGTATCCAAATCGGGATGTAGCAATGTCTTCTAAATGAAATACAAGTCCTGGGTAACATCTGAATCTGAACAACATCACTCCAACAGTGTCATAATAATTCAGCATGAAACGTCTAACCAAAGTCTTAGGCGAAGACAAAATGAATCAATATATGTACACAGGTTATATCTACTTGAATTGAGCTGTTCAATTATTCAGCTAATTCTTTATCTAAGCTAAGCGTTGGAAGGTTATTAGACAAAGCACTAAATTTTTTAATGCACATTATTGTGATCCATATGTTGAAAAGATGCCACACCATGATTGTTTAGCAGACGAGACATCGTCTCTTCTTTTGGCTGCCTCAATCCTGGTTTAGAATTTCCTTCAGTCGACAAGTCATCCTTATTTTGTTGACCCCCGAAAGAAGCCATTGCTTCGTGTGACGAATCTCAACGCCTTTGGGAACTTGATTATCTTGAAAACAGAAACAGTCTGCCAAAGTTGCAAATTTGTCCTCTTGTCACAGATTTTATTCACTCCGTATGACTTTAGGAAACATGATGTATTCGAACTATATTTTATAGACTAAAAACGTATTTACACTGTATTCCTATTTTTAATAACGTGAAAATAAATACTTAGTAAATATAATGCTAAACCTATTAACTGTACTTATATATAATGCATTTGTTTCTGTTTAGTTTATGAAGAATTATATTCTGTTAGAACTTCACGTAAAATATATCCTAAAATATTTTCGTAAATTCACGTACGGGATAAAATAGTATATGTTAATTAAAAATTACTTGTTATTGACATGTATTGATATATGACATACACTTTATATTTCTTTATTCCAAAAATAAAAGCGTCTAAGAAGGCCCGCACTGAATAATTAAATATAAAAATGGTGAAACGTAAAACGAGTGAGGCCAAAAAAGACAAGGATTTGTCAAAGAAATCCAAAGTTGATGAAGTCATTCTTCCTGCTGTTGTATATTCAGGTGTCGAGCCAAAAATACAAGTAATTATTTCGTCAATTTGTTCATGTGCTAGGCAAGAACGCCCTCCCAAATTATCTTGTAAACAAACTAGCATGGAGAACACGTGCTCGTTCGAACTTCGAGACGGTCACAGATCCTCAGATTTCACTCGTAAGGATGGGCACCGTAATACGGGTTGACAGTTAATTTTAGCCAGATGGGATAAGTAACATTTTACCAAGTATATCTAACTCATTTATCAATGTTTAGTGTTGATAGATATTAGCAATTGAGATATTGTCACTAATTTGTTGTTTATTTAAATTTTTTGTGTGGTCTTATTTTTTTCCTCAGAAAAAATGGGTGAACAAACAGCGTGTTCTTGTGTTTTCATCTCGAGGTATATCATTCCGAGCACGTCATTTGATGAATGACCTACGGACAATGATGCCCCATGCTAAACCAGGTATGATAGTCGCCCAATACAAATGGACATATTATTAATGACAGGATACAACCTCGTCAAATATTACTAATATTATTAGACAGATTTGCCACTAAATTAAAGGGAGTAGACAAGTACAGAGGAAGAGCATCAGTTGCAGCTTATCCAAGCGTAGGGTGCAGCATCATGTACTGTGTGCATTAGTTGCCCTTCCAAAGTGGGAATGTAGGATGCGTGCAGTCTGTACTGGGTATGATTTCCGCCCTCCTCCCCCTCATTTTTCTTCCATTCTATTCACGTTTGTGTCATTTTATAACATGCAATGATATCTGCGACACTGGAATAACATAATTTTATAAGGATACTGATATAATGACATGGCAAATAATACATGTACAACTCGGGTGTCTGTCGAAAGAAATCTAATATGGAAGCCGGATGTCACATGACATGACCAATGGAACTGTCCGAGGATGGCCAATTGATGTTGTGATGTCATATACTGCCACTGTTATTTTTACAGAGTACTAGATCCCCACTATACTATCTTAGGGTTAGGGGCGGGTGGTAGCACAGTGGTAGAACATTTGGACTTCGGAGCCAGGTTCAAATCTCGCCCCGTGGGCCCGGCATCAATGTTCGCGAAAGTTTCCTTTCTGACGCGATATTGGTAGGATGCGATGTCTGTAGAGTGTCATCCTTGGTTTGTCAGTACCAGCTGATTCTCACAACTTTACTGCAACAATAAATGCTGGTGGTGTTACATCTGTAAACTGACAAGCCATAAATGAGAAATAATCTTAAAAGTTGTTGTGACATGCACACACGCATGCACTCACATACTCAAATACAAAGTTACATTCACTACCAGGTAGGAAATATAGATTAACATGTTTGTTCTCGTTATGCTTTGCATGTGAAATGTATATTATTTTGTGTTGCTTCAGAAACAAAAATGGACAGAAAGGACAAGTTGCATATAATAAATGAGGTAAGAGGCTGTTATGCCATGATATTCTTCAGCTTGTCTGTGTTTAATGTTCAGTGAACAATGTGATTACTATTACTGCATGTCTGTCATGAAATGCATTGACACCCATATTTGGTAGATTATCTTCCTAAATGGTTTATGGAATGACAAACCAAAAAATCTTAAATTTCTTATTTTGTACGACCTAACCACATTAATTTATTAAAAATAAAATGTTTGCACCATTAATAAAAAAAAAAATCCTTTCATATTACTTTGAAATGCATATTTTTTTCTAATGAAATATTTGGCAATATTTCATGATGATAATATCATATCTGTAGTGGCGAACAGATTTGAATGAGGGGATGATTTTTGTCACTGAAATATTATGGGCAATGGCTTACAGCCAGAACCTTTAAATTCCTATGTCAAATTTTCTTAATATTTAATGTAATGTTGTTGACACATTTACCACCATAGATTATATTAGTGGGGTGGCTGGTAGCACAATGGTAGAATGTTGTACTTCGGAGCCAAAGGTTCCAGGTTCAAATCCTGTCCCAGGAGCCTGTTACATTCCTTACGCGATGTTGATGGGATGCGCTGACTGTAGAGTAACAATGCAGTTATCATCTTTGGTCTGTCTGTACTTGTAGGTTTACCAACTGAAACATTCAGCACTACAGATCTTGTGAGTTTCCTCCTGCCCTAAAAACTGACAAGCCATGATATAAGTGAAAGAATCTTGAAAGCCCAATTAAAAAATTAAAACTATTAGTGTTACGATTGTAGCTGTTACAATTCCAGCAATCAATGACACTAGTGTCCAAATATATTATTTTTTCTTCTTTCAGATGTGTGAAATGAAAAACTGTAGCAAATGTATCTACTTTGAAGGGAAAAAGCAACAGGATTTGTATATGTGGTGAGTTACCTTTCCACTGCGATCATGATACTCTGTCTGTACCATGGCAATGCAGTTATCATCCTTGGTCTGTCAGTACCAGCCGGTGCTCACAGGTTTACTGCAACATTTCGTGCTACAGATGTTAAGGGTTTCCTCCTGCCCTAAACTGACAAGGCGTGAAATACGTGAAAGAATCCTGAAAGCGGCTCTAAACCTTAATTTAAACACACACAAAACATGACATTGCTGCGGAAAACTAACTGCAGTGGAGGTGACAATCTTGCCATTCGTCAGGCTGTTACTTGATAGACTGATTACTTGAATGTTCATCAAAATAACTTACAAGCAGGCATCACTAATCCTGTGTCACAAATTGTGTCATCAAGACTAACATGAGACAGTGCTGGGCAAAACTAACTGCAGTGGGTGACAATCTTGCCATACACTGATTCAAACTGTAATGTTCCAGGGTATCTAACTGTCCAGACGGCCCTTCAGCCAAGTTTCTGGTAGAAAATTGTAAGTATTTGTGACAATAAGAAAACATTATGACTTGCAAAATAAGAAGTGCCATTATTACAAGAGTTACGATAGCAGATTTAGAGCTGCAGTCATTACAAATGTGAACTGATCTTACAATTCTTATATAGATACAATCATTTTGTGAAACTGGTAATTGTTTGTTTCAAATGTTTATTTCAAATGGTTTAAGATATTTCTATAAAATGGTTTTAAGATATTTCTGTAAAATCGTTTTAAGATTTTAAGATATTTCTGTAAAATCGTTTTAAGATATTTCTGTAAAATTATTTTATGATATTTCTGAGTGAGTGAATTATCGTTTAAAGATATTTCAGTACAATCTTGACATTGAGCCCGGAGATTACGAAGCATTTTGAGTAGGATTTCATGCTAAGGCAAAAAATTTATGCAGTGATTTGTGAACAAAACTTTGAGTTGAGCATGCAAGTGTACTTAATACAGTTTCATAATCTTGGGGCCTGGCTGTTTTTCTTTGTAGTGCATACCATGATGGAATTGAAGATGACAGGAAACTGCTTGAAGGGGTCACGACCTCTGTTGTCCTTCGACCTGGCGAGTATTATAATATATTTGAGAAGAATGTTCGTGAAAGTTACCTTTCTGATGCGATATTGATAGGATGCACTGTCTGTAGAGGTGGCAATGTAGTTATCATCCTTGGTCCATCAGTATCAGCTGGTGCTTGTAGGTTTACTGCAACATTCAGCACTATGGATGTTGCAGGTTTCCTTCTGTCCTAAACTGACATGCCGTGATATGAGTGAAAGAATCTTGAAAACGGCTCTAAACTTCAATTTAAATAAAGCTGTAAAGAGTGCTTTCGTTCTTCAATCACAGAATTCACAACCACATTTAGTAAGCATTAACGAGTGTTAATTGTCAATGGAATTTATGACGTCCCAATTGCTACCAGAATAATGGTTATATTTGGTATAAAGTTAACAGTTAAGATGCTGCATTAAATTTCAGCACAATTAGATGATAATCTCAAGGTTTTCTTAAAAGAACACAAACATCGTCTACATAATCTTGAATTCTGGTTTGTTTGTTGTAGATGTTTGATACAGATCCTCATTGGAAACTTCTCAAAGAATTATTTACACAGGCAAGTAAACATTTCAAATATACCTCAACAAAAGTAGTTGATGCCTTTTGGGATATATATAAATTTACCTTTATTTAATTTTAACAACGAAGAATTTCCAAATATCTCCAGGATCCAGGTACTCTTCAAGAATTTGCAGACATTTATGAAGAATGGCACCAGGTTCCTCAAGCTGAGTTCCAAATTTGGGAGAAATCTGCTGGCCCTTAATTTATTTTAATGAGTATATGTTGTCAGAGTATATGTTGTCAATGTACAGTCAAACCTCATTGTGTCGAACCTTGGGGTCTCATTCAATAACATTGAGAAAGCGTGTCTTTTGAGACAAGAGAGTTGTCCAAATAAACATTAAAAATAAAGAAAAATTAATGCGGATTTCACCAGACATGTTTATTCAACATTCAACATAAATCATATTGCAATTCATGCTTGGCCATGACAGCTAGTTTCCTGGATAGAGGGTGTTTAAAAAACTCCAATCGTTACAAGAAAAAAGTTGCATCCAAGGTCATGCACCATTCCGTGAAAGTGCAGAAGTCGCCCATGCAGTCTTCTTGCTTTTGTATTGAAATGGGAGTGATTTGACGTTCTTAAAACATCTGGGCTTAGCTGGTTTACCAATTATCAGGACGGGCAACTTATCTGAAACGTTACTTACAGGTCATGTGCTACGGATTATCAACTGATTATTGAATTTACAAGTTCGAGATAAATATGAAAAATATAATTACGTGCATTGGGACCTGAATTACACCTCGACTTACGGTATGTACTTTTATTATGAATTTGACACAGAGATAATTAAAGAAGGAATTGGTCGGGACCGAGAATGTGCTTCAAAATACTAAGATGTTTGAGATTAGAAAGTTCACCGAGGTTTGAAAGTATTTGATCATATTTTCTTTTCATAGCCACCATATCTATTGACAGTACTTAAAAGAATCAATAACTTCTATATTTTTACACGCAATTCTATTAAATAATACTTTAAAAAAATTAATTTACCAATCTTTAATACTTGGGAGATAAAAAATTAAAATCAGTTGGAAAAATCTGGTCATGATTAGTCGTGCAACTGGTCCTTGACAATCGTGGGTAGTCTTGGGTTATCGTACGACAAATTCCTCCAGATGTTGCGACCAGTCGTGCTACAAGTCGCAGACAGTGTGACTGCTAGCTGACACTGCAGAAAAAACCCACGACCGCCCTTGGTCGCACTACTGACTTGGTCGCGGGTAATCACAACTCTCAGTGTGACTGGGGAATTAGGTAAAATACATTTTCCCCATGTAATTTTCTCTTTCTTCGCAGATATTTGGAACTCCCAATTTCCACCCCAAGAGTCAGCCATTCTACGATCATGTCTTCTCCTTCTCCATAATGGACAATAAAATCTGGTTCCGAAACTACCAGATATTGGACGAAGATGGCGCTCTTGCAGAAATAGGCAAGTGGGATGGACAGACACTGATTGAATATCGTAGCATGACAAGCCATGATATAAGTGAAAACATCTTAAAAGCAGCTTTAAAAAAATACAATACAATACGTTAAATACATAACCAAATGTCTCGAGTTTGAATCTGATGAGATCAATGTTCATGAAAGTTACTTTTTTGATGTGATCATGATAGGATGCACTGTCTGTACCATGGCATTGCAGTTATCATCCTTGAAGTTTAATGCACTTTGTGTGACAGGTGTTGAAGGTCTTCCTTAGATGAAGCTGTGGTACAAATGAGATAAACAACTCAAACCTTTACTTTTAGAATGTAGAAGTTTTGTTGTTATCATTTTCAAACCTTTCATAAAAGATTGTTGTTTTACTTTTCAGGCCCAAGATTTGTGCTGAATCCAATCAGAATCTTCGAGGGTAGTTTCGGAGGGCCAACATTGTATCAGAATGAACACTACGTCTCTCCAAACGAGGTAAATGGAAACATGGTCTCATTATTAATATTCCAGTTTCTAACAGAACTCCATAATCAGAATTTAAAATAAGACGGTTGTACTGCTAACTTGTAAAAGTGTATTGTAGCGTATGGGCGAGATGTTCTCGCAGCCGTGAAAATCACTAATTTAAGCAATCAAAATGTGTCAGAATCTGTTAAAAAAAGGTCAGATTCTTTCCAAATTCTTGCTAATAATTGGTATTTCCATATTTCAGCATCGGAGAAAGTTGAGGTTAATGGTAGCCAACAAATACATCAACCGACTAGACGCCAGGAAGAGCCTGGAAGTACGACGGCCCAAGGAATCGTATAGACTGGACCCCACGGACGACATATTCACCACCATCCGACCAGAGGATGTAAGACAGAGTGGCGAGGACTTGTGATTGTCACATTCTGTGGAAAACTTGTAAATAAAAATAATTAAATATGGCAGAAGTTGTGTTATTTTTTTCATGCAATGTTTTGTTGTGCAACATTTGTTGGAGATGTCAGATTTATTGATATATTGTTATGGATGGGTGGGAAGGTTAATTCCTTGGCATGTCATAGAAGTTGTGGTTGCCGTTTTCATCATCTTTAAAATGGGTTGCAAACATTGAGAAAAATAATCTTGAAATGCAGATGCGAACCCCAACACACATGCACAAAAAGTATAAATTTGCATTCACAGCATATGTACTATGATGCAGTATAACAGTAATTGGGTACTGGTAATATATTTTCTGAGTTCTCATCTTCCATTCATTCTAAGTCCACTGGCAATGCCATGAGTTGAAGGCTGGTAAACAAGTATTTCCTAGTCATGTTTTGGATGCCCCATTTCTGACCCCCCATGTTATGTTGTCACATGTCCAAAATTAATATTTCCAGTCAACAATTTGTCATGTTTGCTCAAGTTTCATCCAAGTGCCACGTAGCCATGTTTCACAACAGCTAAATAGGGCGACCAAAACGTGACACTATGACTGGGTCATTAAGACATTGAATGTGTTGAGACATGCTAGCAAGCTTTGCCACTGGAATCGGTGTATTTCTAGTATTGCTTCAATTTTGTGAGAGGTATGGAGGGGATTGTTACCCTGCATCTCCACCATTTATCCCCAAACCAAATTCTGCTGCACTGTGTTAGTGCAGCGGAATATTTCACCCATTGGATCTGGGAGATAAAAGACCCACACTCGCTTGGCAGATTCACACTGCAAGTTCAAAAGCATTATGTGCAACTTAACTGGCTAGCCATTTGTTTTCGGACAGTATCTATATTTCTAGATTACTTAAAAGACCCGTTATACAATTTTACATCAGTTTGCAGAGTTCCCAGGTTCAGCGCTCGGTCAGTTAAGCCGAATCGCGACGGACAGGTATTTGCTGACCCGTCCATTAATCATAGATTATGTCATTTAGATTTTACATTCTACTGCCTGTGATATGTCATATTTACCAACAATATTATAATAATGTGCATTACAGAAATCTTTACCATTTCTGTTGAATCATGTAGAGATGCGAGTACACAGTACTGTCATGTAGTGAGAAAGACATTGGGTTCATTGCAACTGGCTTGTATTGAGCAATCTATTAATCAAAATAACTACTACCATACCTGGCCAATATGATATTTGGACTGTTGGCCTTTGCTTGCACTTTCAAATCTTTCTGAATGTTGATACTGACAAGACAATCTTGGTAGCCAGCCAGGGGTACGAGTATAGAGAACAAATTCTTGTGAATATTTTTAACAATTTATTGTTTATTTAGTGATGAGATTTATTACAAAAAGCACTAAATAGCACATTTTCTAATTTTTAAATTCTTCCCTGTTTCAGGATGAAATAAACGGCATGTTATACATAGAATATTGTGATGAAATATGAAAACTAGTAAAATTAGGAATTGTAGAAATCTGGATAATTTCATAATGGGGATGATGCACAATAAAAGCAGCATTCACAAATTCCTAAGATAACAAAAACACTAAATGAAACTTTGATATAAATTTACATTGTTTTTTTACACATTGTAAAGTAGAAAGTGAAAACTTGAAAATAGCCGTAATTTGTTTTGGAGTATTTACTTTTAACATTCATATAGCAGCATCAAATTATAAGCAAATACATTAGGACCACACCAAAGATATATAGACAAGGTATCTACAGGTCACTTGACAGGCTGACTGTACATCTTGTCGTGCTAGCATGCAATATCTTGAGCTTGGCAAGATCATGGGATTTTAGAATGTTGTACACTGTATTATTGAAATATATGGTGGTACGAAAAAAACATAGAATGTTGGGAACTAACTCCTGCAAGAAATTCAATGCGCTGTACAAAACTCTGAGTTCCACAATAGCCTTGACTGTACACAATGTTCAAGTTAAAATCTACCCACTAGTTGTTCTGGAGAAGAAAAAAAAATTCACATTGACTGATTTTGTGAGATTTCACAAACTGATTTTGTCCCTTTGGACCAAAAGAGTGAAAACCGTACAACAAACAAATGTTCACAAAATATTCAATATACCATGTCAATGACCTCCTGTACATTTGATGATGCAACATTATTTCAACTTCACATTTACATTTATAAAATGTAGAACATTTGATTTCTGATGCGACCAGTTGTCGACAGACACCAAGACACAGTGTGATGAACGCGACGGCTCGTGACGACATTCTAGTCTCAGCGTTTGCTGCGTCCCGGACCAGGTGACGATGTTCGTGTTGAACTCCGGGATGGCATGACCTCATCCTCGTCGGAATCCTGCTAAAAAAAGGGGAAACAACTCTTGGAAACTTTTCATAATGAAATTTCTTGGGACATCCAATTGTGCCATTGACTTCTTTTTCATCTCAAATTTAAAACTGATCCTGATGTATGGGTTATCTTGGAATATATTAAAGACAAATTGTGATTCAAATGTTATCAAGAAAATAAAGTTAATGTGTAATAATAAACAAGATGAAATTTAGCAATGTTCAGAAAATATAAGTATATTGATGGCCATATATAATTAATTACCCCAAATAGCTTCAGTATTAACAAGTCAGTTGAAACTTACCAATGACTATATATAATTAAAAAAACTAACAAACCTGGCCACAATTTCTAGAAAAAACAAACTTGAATTGGAGATTTTGCTCAGCTGAGATATCTCTCATTGACCTGGGTATAAACTCAAACTCAGCTGAGATTTTACTCAAGTTACAGCACTGAGTCAATGGGAGAAATCTCAGCTGAGCAAAATCTCAAACTCGTTTGTCTCGAGAAATCAGGGGCTGATGATGGTTGCCATATATGAATAAGGCATAGAGTTAGACAGATTCCACAACATATGACAACATATATTCTTACATTTTCAAGTCAGGGACTATAGTCATGTTCATTTAAAAAGACCGTGTTTTTATCAGTTTATTACATGAGTGTCAGAGCCGAGTTTGCTTTATGTTTTTGTGAAAACAGACTGAAATCCCAGTAGATTCTGGCTATGTACCATCCGCAGCATGTACAATGACACTTTAAAAGTGTTTTTAACATTTTCACTATATAAATTTCACTGTTGCTGTTTTGGTTTCTATGTCACAAACTCATTATCATATTACCCACATGCCCCTGTGAACGTGACAGATTTCGACTGGGTCATTATACTCTGCGCAGTCAACCGTGGACCCCATTTTTAAGTCTAAAATATTGGGCTGGCTGACGTGCGTGGTAAAAAAAAAATGGACTAGTTGAAATTATATTTTTTCTGGAATTTGCTGCATAAGTAGCACAAATAATCAATGTGAAAACACCATGCAATAAAGACGTATTGAAGTGTACTATAGGTATTACATACGTGTCAATCTAAAGAATACATATCACTCGGATACGGCGATCATGTTGAACGTTCCAAATTATGAGTGACTATGTCTTGGTGGATGTTGACCCAATTTGGGCAACGATTTAGCCTAATTATTCCAATACATATCTGTTCCAATACATATCTGTTCCAATACATATCTGTTCCAATACATATCTGTTCCAATACATATCTGTTCCAATACATAT